>JSYX01000754.1:0-14365 GCA_000787465.1 Thermomucor indicae-seudaticae | reverse complement strand
ACAAACAGGGCAACACGAGGGACCACACCACATGACCGGATGCTCCTTACCAGCCAGCCACTCATCCAAAGACGGGAACCTCCCCCGCAAGCGCCGCATGGGGCCCCACTATTGCTCAGCAGAACAACGTGAGGTAGGCCACGCGGCAGCCCTCCTACCCTTTGTTTTGACTCCACCCCGGGAATGCCGGCCAGAGGAGCGGGGGATTCAGCAGTCTGCGAGTTCTTTGGGAGTCAGCTGGTGTAAAGAGCATCAGCAGCCAAGGGATCAAGCCAATCAACAGGGGGAAAGCGAGGCCTAACACGAATGAAGAGACCACAGCATAAGTGATAAAGTTCGGGTCAATAACTGGATAAGAATGCAGAAAGCATGGTAGGTCATGGACGCCAACCACCAAAGGACGCATAGTACGTTACTCCAAGGAGAGCGAGCGACAGTCAGACAGACTCCAATATGAACGGACCGGAAGCAAACCAAGAGATAGGAGAACCAGCAGGATACCAAGAATTTCGAGTGTTGGTGACCGATGTATAGTGTCAAGGACTAGTTCGAGATATGTTAACAACAACACACAATACCGATACGAGAGTCGAAGAGTCATACGTGTTTTGTGCAAAGAGAGGAAGAAATGTGTGGGAATGGACTGTCAAAAAGGGTGTCTATTTATAGCTTTTCGGCTAGACATGAGCTTATCATATTTTTCCCGGGATGTCCTGAAAATTTTTGATTAACCCCTTTTGGGGATGAATTTCGCAGTTAGTCAGGAGGTGAAGCATTCTCGAAGGAAAAGCTTTATGCCTGGCTGGACCACGAGCAATATACCGATGAAAACAAAGCGTCAAAATAGTTAGATGTATGGCGGCCAGTAATGCTGACACCAATATCACATTTTTGGGCTACAAGTAGAACGAGGGAGAGAGCGTGAGTGAGTGAGTGAAGGAAGGGCTTGACAGTGTTGTTTGAAATCGAGCCCAGTCTCCGCGTTTATCTGTACGTAGTAAAAGGGAGACCGTATTCATCCTTGTATCTTCCATGATGTGTCCTTGCCACACTATATTCAAGAAATCCGCAGCCATCTTAACAAATACTTTTCCGTTTGAGGGCCATTGCGCTAGGGAACGCCGACGATCCATACAATATTCGACAGTCAAGGAGTAAGATTTAGAGTTAATTTGAACGAAAGAGCGGGACAGCATCTCTAGCAGAAGCTTCCCGAAATTCGAGCACTTTATTTGCTAAATCGATGTGTGTTCTTGGTCCAGTAACAGATTTGTTTGCATTGACAATGTAAGATGACAAACACTGTGCCAACGTTTGCAATCTGCGGTTGAGCTCCTTGTTCCCGAGAATGGGCATTGTTGATTTTTTTGTCATAAAGGGCGATTATTTCATGCAGCACGTCTTTCATTTTGCCCTTGCCGTTCGGCTTCCTTTACTTGATCCACGTCCAGGATATGGCCTCGAGTTATCCGATTCCGGATGCTCGACTGTACACAACTGTCTGTGGACTGTCCATTCAGCCAAGCATTCCCCCCTCTCAACACCTTCAGCGCCAAATGCTGGAAACGCGCAGAAACCCTTCTTCCGTCAGTATACTGATTGCCACTGTCCATGTCCGCCAACGTGAAAATCGAGTAGGGCTGCGACCGCTGATCATCAGTGGAGCAGCACTTTGAACGACATCAGAGGAAAGTGGAAGGGTGATCAAACTTTGAGCGTGTCTGACGAAGCTGGTACATGATGTTGTATTATTCCAGCTTGTTTGTCAATTCATTCATCACAAGCGCCTCAGCTTTCCTCACTGATTTCAGGTCCAAAATAGGGTTCACCACTTGACTCGAACTCGAACTCGACTCGACTTGTGGTGAACCCTACGCCCGTCGGAAGCGGCCAGGACGGCGTCACTCTGCCTTCTTCGTTTACGTTGTGGAGTCTCGTCCTCTCCATACCATGGCACGTTGAGCTCTGGTTGAGGAAGCTGAACCTCAACAACCTCCTCAATATCTTCCTCGGATTCTTCATCAAGATCCTTTCCCCATTCTGTTACGCTTGGTTTTCGAGGTACCTTCGCCGTCATACAATGCTCATTTAACAAGTGGGCCTGAAAGCGGTCCGTGCTCTTGAAGGCACCTTGGCAAGGGAAAAACAGGACAATGGAAATGCTCTCAGTACCACAACGGGACACTTTCTGTTGTTCATCGAAGACCTTATGTCTGTATTGAACGAGCACGGGATGACCAATATGTACATCATGATGGATAATGCATCAATCCATCGGGGCAAGCCAAACATTGAGGCGATCAAAAGAGAGAGGGTCACAAACCACTGTTCCTGCCACCATATTCGCCTTTCCTGAATCCGATTGGGCAAAAATCAAGGCACAAGACAGGAAAACGCCGTTGAGGAAAAAGGAAGATCTTGCGCTCCGGATCCAAAGAAGCTCGAGCGGTGACGGCCAAGGATTGCAGAGGATGGATCCCGCACTCTGAGTCTTTCTTTGACAAGTGTCTCGAGAAATAGCCCCAAAATTTATTTTTTCAAACGCGAACGACTGTATAGAGAAGACTGCTGTATATGAATAGACTGCTAGCTGTCAGAATGACTGAACGGATCTACTATCGTGTCAGGCAAGTTTATGAACCTGTTTAGAACGTGACCAAAGCTTATGACAGGGCACTGTGCTATCTGATGGTTGTTCCTGTCCGGTTTTAGTAGCTTCAGCTGCACTAAATCATTCCTTTTCTTTTCCACGGGGTGTGAGGAATGTCACTTTTTATGCGTCTCTCTTTTTCTTCAATTAATAATCATGTTCCAGCGAATCCTCAGTAATAAGAAAAAGACTATACCACCACAACCGCTATGTATGCCAGAAATTGTTTCTCTCATTTTGTCATATTTGTTGGACAAGGACTTGAAGTCTTGCCTTTTTGTAAACCGATTGTGGCACGACTGTGGTGCCCGAATCCTGTGGTACAAGCTGGTCTTTGAGGACAAAAAGATGGATTATGAAACATTGTTGGACTTTGCCACTGTGTTCGCGAAAGAAGAGGATTCATGTGCAGCAGCCATTATGACGACGCATCATTTTCACGTGAATAACGATTCTTTCTCAACTTGCGTGGATATCCACTCTTTGATCGACAGAAGTGATCCTCGCTTCCTTTTGCACGAACCAACGAGCAAGCAGCGTCATCATGGGACTTTAAACTATTGTCATATCGACTTTTACCGACGGCTCTTCCGATGCCTAACGATACGCAAAATCAAAACCGAAGCAATCAATGAAACGCTTGCACAACTAGGTCGTCATGCTGCTATGTTGGAAAAGCTGGAGCTGTATATCTGCGATAATGTTGAAGATCACGGCCTCCTGCCATTTATCTTCCATGGACGGCTTACCCATTTATCACTCGCTGGATGTTCCAAGATCACGGACAATGCTATTATTAACGTTGCTCGACATTGTCCACTCCTAAAATGTCTCGATCTTCGCGCATGTAGTCTTATCTCAGACACGTCTATTTCGGCCATCGCTACGCACTGTCGCGGTTTGCAACATTTAAACGTAGGCCGAATACGAGACAGGAAACGTATCACAGTCCAATCAATCGGCCTGATTGCAAAATATACTCAAGTCTCTGTTCTCGGACTGGCAGGTTGCGATATTGATGATGAAGCAATGGTTCTGCTGGCGGAGCATCGACGCTGTGGACTTGGACGGATTTCAGTCAATAACTGTTATAAACTAACAAATGTGGCTCTACACGCGTGTCTTGCGCACTGTCCAAATATTACTGTCTTTGAGATAAAAGAATGTCACGGAATCAATGATTGGGAAGCCCTTGCACAACTTGCACGGCGGAAGGTACTGTTGACTCTTTGTGAAGAACAAGTTCGCTTAGGCGCCGAATGGGCTCGGAAATCAGGAAAATCATTTGACATTCGCACTGTGCAGCCTGAGTTATCGTATCTATCACACTGACACCTTGCTCAAGTTCCATTAATCTTTCTTTTCCCGCATATTCCAACCTGACGCCTTTTGCTGTTATCTTCGTGCCATATATGTGGATTGATCGACACTGACGGCTCATTGTTTATTGCACCGCATACCAAAAAAGCTAGTGTGTCGTTTTAATCTCTCTTTAGAGAATAATGTTGTACCTCAACCGGTCTGCCTTTTCGGATAATAAAGATCTGTAAGCAATCGCCCGTATATATATCACGCTCTGTTGCTGATGTGAATGCGTCCTTAACAATCCGTAACACTTGATCAAGCTCCAATGGAGTATAGGAAGCGCCTTGCATATTTTTACGTCCAACCTATAGCACTCACATTAGACAAATGAAAGTTTCCTAATGCTTTTCCACAAAATATCAATTACTTGATTGTCCAAGAAAGGCTGAATCAGTGCCGCTGCTGATCCATTGGCACGGTATGATTCACGCTCGTATGATCCAATAGCATCATAGCAGTACACTGCACCTTCACCTGTTCCTTGCTTTAAAAATGCTGTCGAAACATAGGTATATCTTTTGTCTTTACCTTTCTCGTCAACACCACCTAAGCAGCAGAAGCTGTAGTAAGGGAAGAATCGCTTTTGATATAGAGTAATGGACAACATTTGCGCCAAAGCCGTACAAGACATGTCTTTGTCGTGAGAGAACTTGTACCACTGCACACATGGAATGTAGTCAAAATTATGCTTCTTGGACATTCCCAATTTATCGAGCATCCTTCGTACCTTGAGCCTTTGGTCAAGGACCTTTTTAAGAGTCAAACCATCCGCGTGAAAACCGTTCATGGCGATCACCGCATTGTCTGCAAGGATATATGCCTTTGGCGTGTACCGGGAGTTGATGTTGTAACCAGTGCTTTGTCGAGTATCAGATGCGACGACGCAAAAGTCTTTGCCAGCAATAGCCAAGCTCGTACTGTATATATTCAACCGTAAGCATAATAACACGAGACAGTCTGCCAAACCGGCAACGGTTACTCATTCTCACCCGCCATTGTCATCGTATGGTTCAAACCGATGTTCCATCGGTACCGCAGCGTGCTCTAAGGGATTGGCGATTTGAAATTCCATTGTGGCCTTTGGATTTCTGAGAAGAAGCGTAATAGACTCGTTCGTCCTTCGGGCCGCGTCATACAGTACGTGACGGCGTTCCTTGTAGGCTGTAATAGGCTGTAATGCAACGCGGACAGACGCACCGTGACACACGTGGCAAAAGCACCAAGCATAGCAAACGATTAACCTGTGTTCATAGGAACGGAATCATCTCCTGTTTGAAGCGGTGCGCCTTCTATTGTGGTTGCCGCAAAGCAATTGCCGGTGCGTTAATGCGACAGCAGAGCACAGTGATTGTTTGCTACAGCTTTTATCGAAAAGCCCTGCTTAAGCATTCGCAATGGTCGTTGAAAGATGACGACGACTTTATAATCGATGTAGCAGTTGAAGTATGTTCATTATATGAAAGCCGAGGCTCACTCTGCATCTAAGACCTTAGTTTCCAAATCAATACACTCTAGACCGGGGTATGTGGACGGTTGCTTGGCTCCTGGGCATTTGAGATACCATAACAGTACTGCCGAAAGTTTCCGAGCGCGATTGCTTTGTAAAGTCGCAATACCCCTGGAATATCCCAGAGAAGAGTGTTCGATTTTTCTGGTGGAAACCGTCTTTTTTATAATCTGTTCATATGGAACAACGGAAAGCGCATGGATTTTCTGCAAATTCCAAACGTCCAAATCGCTGAAATAACATTTTATGGCATCCTAATCGCTACATCTGCCGAACTCTTTGTACGATGTCTAGTGCGTGGAGGACGTGAAGGTCGCAACCTCAAAGTACGCATATACAAGTTGGTCATGTCCTCATGTTTTACGATAAAAGCTACATTGTTTATAGCATTGAATGGCAAGTACGTATACCTGGTTGTCTTCATTACGTCGTTTTAAGAAGGAACGATTTTAGTATTGGGAACGCCTGCATTGGTGTTACACACAGTGCTGATGTTTTCTATCACTTGGCCATGACTGCTGGCGCTGCGGTGCTGCTCGACAGGACTGGGGCTATCGTGACAGGGATATGGAAGAGTAGGCTAGCAATAGCACATGCTGTTGTTTTGGCTTTGCGGCTTGGTGTCGGAATCGTAGACGTGGCCTTGCTGGTGGAAATACAACAGACTTCAGGTCCGTGCGTTTACGGCGAAAACAGCTTTGCAAGTATATCTACATTGTGAGCCGTACTTGGATATAGTAATTAATCCAGGGTTCTTTTAGTGGGGTCCAGTGTATACCCTGTTTGACACCTTGATTGATTTGTACGTGACCATTGTCATCGCGTATATTCTAGTGAAGCATATTCTACGACTACGCAGGACCAGGACTGAGGGAAAAGTCAGCGTTTACATCAGTATCATTGCACAAAATGTCGTACGAACCATCATCCTGACCCTTTCCAACCTAACTTCTGCAGTCCTTATCATCATGGTAAACTGGGTCTTTTAACTGAGTGAGTGGGTGACATGCTAAGTGGCTGTCTGTATATAGAACGCGCGTTATCCCTCCTCCAGAGCAATGTGGCCATGTTCGATTATGGCTGTCTGGCCAGCGATTAATACGCTTTTCGTGCTATTGATCGGTTATGACGCTGATTTGACGCAGCAAATCAGAGATTTGTATGCACTCCTTTACCGGACAAGAAGGGATTCTTTTGGCTTGCGTACCGCGGCAGAATGCGATAGGCTTTTTTCAAGGAACAACATACCAAATCAGTATCGCGATGCACTCGCATCTTTGCCAGCACCCTCCAGAGGTGCGCCTCCACCGCCCCTACCTCCTCACAGGGACATGACCGTTGTGCGAGAGCTTACCCCTTCCTTTCTGGCCACAAACAGCAGCAGCCTGGGAAACCAAAGTGCTGATTCTGCATTGTCAGGAAGCAAAAGCCGCCAGTCGTTTGGTGGATCGGCGGATACTCCTAAGGAAAATAATATCCACTTGCCCTGATGTACTTTCTCAATTAAAGACAGTTGCTGCATAAAATATTACAGTTCTCCTTCGACTTCAGATAGCAGAAACATGATGTTATGGGCAAGGTTCGTTTGCCTCCTTCATTTTCCTGGTATAAAAGAAGTAACTTGTGCTCAGGGGAACGAGATCGGCTCTTGTGTCTCTATAAAGTAATCAAAATTTGGCTAGCAACTAATTCCTTCACTGGTCACCCTGAAATCTAAATGATTACGAGAATGTACACAAGTTGGACGCAATACCCTCTTTCTACGCGGACGTCCTCTTCATAGCAGTACTATCCCCTTTATAGCTCGCTTATATGAGAAAAAGAAACGGCAATATCCTCTAGTATTCGTTCAGAACACACACCCCCGAATGTCACCCAATGGCTTGCTTCCCCTTCTTTTTTAGCTCCTTCCCATCGGTCTCCTTGCGTTGTCAGAAAGCCTGTGGTTAGATATAAAATAAACTCTTTCTCGAAAACAAATAAAAAAGTGCATCTTTATCTTCCAGGATGATGAACTATATCCGTTCAACACCACTCATTTTCTTTCTGTTATTGGCTACCAATGTGCATTGGCATGCAGCTGATGCCGTCTCCATTGAGGATATGCTATTTCCGGAACCATCTTTTGATGGCAATACGCCACCCAGCGTTGCGTTAACGTTTTTGAACGGCGTGGTAAGGGTGTCAATGCAAATGTTTGACTCCAAGTTGTTGTTATTCAATCTCTATGACAGCCCACAGCCAAGTTCTCAGTTGGTAAGAATTAGTTTGTCTTCTTTTCTTCCTTCTGAGCTAGCTGATCGTGTCCTTTACTAGGTACTCCTCCACAGAACTTTACCGGCGTTTTTGATACCGGGTCACCCATTACATGGATGGTGTCAAGTAAAGTGAGTTCAAACTTTTTTGCAGTCATTGGGTAGAAACTAATCGTCAATTCAAGTGTGAAACCGGCGGATGTGCCAAAGTTCCTGTCAATGAAAAGTTTAATCAGACCAAGTCGTCAACCAACCAACCATTTCCAATGACCGTTGAGTACGATTATCTGGATGGAACTCACGTTAAATTAAAACCAGAACTGGTACTGAGTAACTTGAAAGCATAAATTCGGTTGAGTCTAAGACCATCCATCACTTAGGATACAGTGACGCTCGCGGGCAAATATCAGTTCCCACGGCATTTGATTGCGGAAGCATACGATGTCGAATATCCCAAAGGCGTTACACCAGCTGCTAGTACGTCCCGTTCTTCTTCCTGTCCCAGTACTCGCTCCTGGGATTAATCAACCGCATTTGATAGATGCAAGAATCGGAGCTGGCGCGTATAGCACACATGTATTGGATCCAGATGCCGGTAGAATGGTTGACAAACCTACCACGAATGGTAACTCCTTCCTCTTAAAAGTGCTTGAATCGAAAATGGCTCTTTTAACCATTGTATTTGCCATCTTTTAGGGCTCTTACGCCGTGCAGGTATGCTACCCTATACATGAGAAACTCGGACAATTGGAATAACGTATGCACAACAATAAGCTGGTGACGACCATTACTCAACCGGGCCTGGCTCCGGATCATCCGGATTTAGAAGCAGAAACAAAAGGCTCATGAGACGAGATCCAGCGTCACTCAATTTCCTCTGGGTCCTAGGTACGTGTTGCGTCGCTCACAAGACCGTCGAGTCTGTTCACATTTGTTCCGCTCGCAGGAAGCGATCCTAAAATGTACAAGGGACAGCTTCATGATATTTCTCTGATCTCTGGCGGCACAGACATCGATTCGCCCTTCTGGAAAGTCCCCGTCAAGGGGTTTATGCTGGATTACAGAGGCGACAAGGAAAAGCAGAGTCAGGAGTTTGCGCTTTCTGCGAACGCCCACGGTACGGTTGCATCCAGCACACCTTACCTGATGGTGCCTCCTGCGATCGCAAAAGCGCTGAATAAGGCACTCGGTGCTACTAACTATAACCCTCAGACGGGAATGTACAACATTGCCTGCTCTAGCAGAAAACAGGCACCGTGGTTAGCCATCCAGTTTGAAGCTCTCGACGCGGTTATCCCTCCTGAGCAGTATATCAATCGGTACGAGCATATTCCATCCGGCCAACTCGAAGGTTGTTTTTCAGCCATTGTCGACGGACCCGACAACAAGAACGTTTACTTGGGCGGTCCCTTTTTCCGCTCATTCTACATTGAGTACGCGTTTTCCGGCCGAAAGATCTCTGTAGCCGAGAGCAGCGTTCCCAATCTTGGAATACTTCAGTTGTCTTCTTCGTCTGCGCGAACTAATAACCAACCGCACGCATCCGATGACCAAGGAACCCGTGGCGCAAACATGCAGGATGATGGAGGTCAGAGCGGTCTGGCCCCCTCTGGTAATAATCCGCAACAAAATGAAGGGTTAGGACTAAGCAAGATATAGCCTCTTTCTTCGGACACCACCAAGCTATTACAGAAATAGAGACATGCTGCATTCAATGTTGTTTCACTTAGTCTTAGCATTATCATTACTATTAACAGGCTCGTAGTCCTCTTTCTGTCTCCTCTGTGGCCAGAAATTTTTGAGTAAGCCCTGGCAGGCCATTTTTTCCCGAATGTTCTCCCTTTGTTCGAAGACAACCAATTGCGATCTTGAATTACGAATGTCAAGTCAGCTTCTGTTTGCGTCAGCAACATCTCCTTTCTTCCATGGCACATCTAAACAGGAATCCCACTTTCATACAGCGTACGTATCCATTTGCAATGTCGAAAACATTGATTATAAACATCGCATCTTGTCAAACAGTATCCGTATGACGACAATCAAAGCCCAAGAGAAGCAGCCGGCGCCGTATGAACTAAAAACGTATCATTACGACTGTTGGCAATTCGCATCTTTTGTGATTGTCTTCAAGCCAGATGGCTCTATCTGCTGGATCAGGTACGGTACTTTGAACGTTAGAACCCGAAACGTCTGGCATTAAACACTTGTGTGATCATAAGATACAATCGTCCTGGCTCTTGGCATGACGCAAATATAGCGTTGCCGCTATACGAGCTATTGCGAGACCACACGCCCTCGGGTTACAGGATCCTCGCTGATTCAGCATTTCCCTGCCAGCAAGAATTTCGAGAGGAAGTCCTAAACGTACCTAAAGAGAATAGCAGGCAGTACAACCCGGCCATAAATAACGTTTATTTAGAGATGGACAAATTATCAATTGTAGGTATAAGTTCATCAAATATACCTTTTTTAAATACTATCAATCAGATGGAGGTGTGGTACTAGAAACCGCCAGACTTGTTGAATGGCGTTTACGTAGCCTGTAAGCTGCATTCGCCAGGTTGCGCTTACTCCTCACAGTAATCGTACTGCTAGACATCAGATGCTGACTGTGATTTGGCAACTGCACGACTTTCGTGTCAACACAGTTGAGATAAACCAAATGCGCACGGTTTGCCACAATAACTGGTTGCATAATCATAGTCAAAATCAGTAAAAGAGCCGCTTCGCTCCAGGGACGGTAGATAAACTTCGATCTGCAGTTATTTGAAACAATTATTCGATAATAACAGTATGTAGCGTAGTCGCCGCGTCATGTATATAGGACCATATCGCCGTGCGGGTATTGTTCAGCGATGGTCTACAGGATATTGAACACGTCGTGAAACAATCTTTAAACGAGAAACGGTCGATTTATCCACTGTTGTGTGCATCATCAACAAACGGACCTGTTGATGACGAGGATGGGCTTGACTACGAAGAGCGCTTGTATACTCCGGAGAAAACTCGTCTTCAATATGCGTCTTCGGTTACCCTTATTTACACCATCCAAACTTTTATCGTTTCGGGAAGAAAGAAGATATACACGATCTGCAAGTGATCTTCCTTTTTTTTTCTACTGTCCAGTGATACTTTTACAGGCAAACCGGACGCACGGACTACACAAAGACGCGGATATTGATAGTTGGAAAGATAAATATACGAAACAACAGGGGTAGGTTGGGGATGGGTGGGGGACAAAAACCGCGTACATTAGGCTGAGCCTCTTTGATCCATCGATTGATCCTCCCTGTCAGTTTGCCCAGCTCCGGTAGTAGCAGCAGATGAAGCACCGGGTGCTTGGTTGAGAACTTCATCAAGACTGACATGACGAGAAAGTTCGTTAAACACCTGCAATCACAGACAGTGGTGAATAACCTCATTCGAAAAGCAACAAACACCGTTTGGCTTACAGTTTCGTCCACGGGTATAATCGATTTACGTCTAAATTGTTGATATTGCACAGGGGCGGTATCAAATTGTTGCTTTAGAAAAGGTTAGGTCAGCGCGTCTCCCAACAACAAGTCTAGCCATGGAGTAGCTCTCTCTTCCATACCATGTCAGGATGAATAGCATCCGTATGTTCTGCAGCATTGTCCGAATCCGCATCTGTCTCTTCATCCGTCAGAATATCTTCCTCGACATCCATGGATTCTTCAGCTGTCGGCTTGGGCGGGAATGCGAACTCCCCTCCAGCTGGAACAGGTTCTGGTATATCTGGCGGGTTTGCGTTCATATGCGAAACTTTCTGCTGCAAAGCTTTCCAATTATCCTCTCGCTCTTTAAGTCTCTTGCGTTCCCTGCATACCAGCCAAATAAGCTTCGATCCGTTGGAAAACAACCAACAGGGTTACCTACATCTGGCGCTGAACCTTGTACTGGTTCGCACATTCATCAAATAAAGCGGGGTTTATGTCCATACACAGCTTTAATGCCGTGTATACAAGACTTAATATGGTCCTATAGCACGATTCTCATAAGAACAAGATCAACGGGGTTTCTAGGCGATATCTTACTTGTTCCAGTGCGTCTTGGATGTTTTGAACAGTGCAGGGAATACGATAGGCATAATGACGTCCATATTCTCTGCCATCAAGCCGACCACATATTCATTGTTCCAGTAATAAAGCGCACGTTCTGCAACCTGTGTATTTACAGCGCCAAGTTTGGTTATTGGACGCTAATGAACCCGTATCGTTCGACCGAGCACAAACCTGGAAATGGGAACTAGAAACACACTGGGCCAGCTTTGTAAACAGTGGAACCATAATACGTTGAAACTCATACGCATCGATCACATCAAGTATTTCTTCCAGTTCGTTCAGGAACATGACTTCTTTTGGACTATTGACTTTTGGCCAATAGCGCAAGAGGCCCGTGACAACCTGTACATACGCTATGGGGTTTAACAACAGGGGTCCATGAAAAGGGATGGCAAGATTTACTTACCTCTTGGGTCAGTGTCTGATCCTTTTCCAGGAACTGTACAACGCAGTACGCCAATTGTGGATGATACAACACGAGCGACTTGACTTTATGCAACGGAATCAGTACCCGCGTCAAAAATATCTTGTGTTCTTCCTTTAAAGGTAACGCAAAGCCATTGATAATGCTGCCGAGAATTTCCAGTAATTCGGCAACACCATTGTGCCGCTCCGTCTCATAAATGAACTGGAAAAAGATATTGTTGATCGATCGTCGAATAAACGCACGCAGGTTCAAGAATTTCCCGTATATTCTGTGAAGCGTTGTCTTCAGAAAGTCGCGTTCTCGAGGATCCTCGCTGTCGAACAATTCAAGCAACTACCCGATTTCGCTTATTAGCTGTATATGCTACAACCGGAAACGGCCGCATCAACCCTGTTTTACCTGAAGAATGAATTTATGGTCAATGTACTTTTTGGCATAATTGATGTTGAACTCTGGAGACTCCAAAAACCGCAAAAAGAACTCATAGACGATCTGCAAATGGGGCCAAGCCAACTCAAGCACTGGCTCATCTTCTTCAGGATCAAACGCGTCACCGACAGGGTTCACTTGGGGAGGAATAGTACGGAAAAGGTTGACTGAAAACTTAAAAAATCAAACTTGTTGCTCAGCCCCATCATTCACTTGTAGCAGCAGCATCTGTTGCCCCACACATACCATATTTACAATCTCTGGATAGACCGCTTCCGTCAGCACTCCTCGGTTCATGTTCACATACTCTAGGATTTCTTGCAACGTCTGCCGTTTGATCTCCTTCTCGCGAAGTTCCGATGAGGCATCACTGAAATCAAAGATAACCGTACATTGCCGAATCTTTTGGATGAACAGTTCCTGTCGAAGATGCGGTGGCACCTCTATCACACACGCTCTCATCAGAAATAGACCGGCTCGTATCGCCTCGCAATAACAACTTACCGTGGAAACCAGGCGTCTTCTCAAGCTGAACCTTCTCCTTCACATAGAATCGAGAAGATTTCTGCCTCCTCGGCGCCTTGCTGATAGGAATCTGATCCTTGGGTGCGTTCTTCAATCGACTCAAGGGCCCGGTTTTGGGAATGTCCCGCTCGCCAGTCTTTGGATGATGCATAAAAGATACCGAACCGTGCGGATTTGTTCGCGCTGCCTTGTGCTGTTGCTGCTGCTGCTGTTGTTGCTGTTGTATCAGTCAGCGACAAAACACACATTTTTTCCAGCACCGCAACTTACACTGTCTGAACCGTCCTCGGCATTGACAACGACGATAGAAGGCATCGGGGTGCTCATGGGAGAGTAACTAGGCGGCGAGTCAGGTTGAGAAGCAGCAGCAATGGTAGGTGGCGGTGGTGGCAGAGTGGTGTAGTACGGGTGCTGCTGGCCTGCATCTGGAGTCTGCGGACTAAGACCATTCATTGCAGAAGTAGTAGTAGTGGTGGTGGTGGTAGGAGCAGAAGGTTTGTCATTCACCGGGGCCTTGTTCCTAGAAAGCTGTTGAGAATAAAAAATGAAAAAAGCTGGTTAAGGATAGACCGCAGTCATCTCGGCCTTGATCCGGAACATCACTCGTCATCTATTCAGGTTCCAAATAAAAAAGGATACAACTCCTTTCCATCCTTTCATCATTTCGGCTAGTATGTGGTTGGCGGGCTTTTGTACTGTTCAAGAAATACGTTATTACGGAACTTTCAGTGCTGGATGCATTAGTGCCACACAGAGTTCGAGATGCTAGCCATCATGTACATACTTGCAACAATAAAAGCGGGGGGTGCGCTATCAATGAAAGGTGCAGCTTTTTGATATTCAGACTAACGCGCGTGTTGTAAGGAGGGACAAGGCATATGCCACAACGGCACACAAACAATAAGAAGAGAAGAAAAGAACCGAGTGCTGAAAAACCCTCAACGAAAAGGAGTTGGTTTCGGATTGGACAACCTGGTGAATGAGCTTGTGTGACTATAACAGTCGCTGACGTTCAGGAATAAGCTTAAAGAGGCGATCCAAAGAGAGCTTTCACTTTGGGAAATAGGGTCATGCAAGTTTATGATCATGGTTTCATTTCCGTTATCTCTTGGCTCCACCCACGTT
>JSYX01000753.1:0-14409 GCA_000787465.1 Thermomucor indicae-seudaticae | reverse complement strand
AAATCTAGACATTTATGACGATGTACTGATGCGTTCTTCGTCATATAGACAGATACTTTGTGCTAAACATCGTTTAGTAACAACAGCGAAATGAAAAATGAAAATCGTGTAAAATGCTCGCCGCCAGCAGCGCCAAAAGATTTTTGCTTCAGCGCAAAACAGACGGAAAAACCCAGTATTTGTGCCAAGTAACACCGGCTCTTGATATCATGGTCCGTGAGTTTATACATAGCTGCGACAATTTGGAACAGTTCTTTGGTTTCAATCGGGCTTACTGATGTATATTGGCTCACAGTGACGTATGACGGTCATTTTTCATACAAAGCTGGTCCTGGTTTGTTTCTGTTGGAAATTTTGGGACGAGTAGGGGACCATTGCATATAGTCATCAAAAGACGTTATATAGTATAGCATCCATCACCCCTAAAGTCCGCATTCTTTATCAACTGAATCGCTTGCCCACCAGTGCGGGAACCAAGGTAAGTCTTTTATGTATCAGAAAAGTTACTCACGGTTGAATATATTTTGTCACGTGATTCTTTTCGCATTGCTTTACTTGCTTTGTTTCTTCAAAGTTGTCCATGTAGCAAAAACAGGTGATGTTTACAGGGTAAGGCTTCTCTTTGCTTTTTTCCTTACTTGAAGTGGATGCTAAATGATGCGCGCAAATTCCATGTCTTTACGCAAATCTGATTCGTACAACACGCAAAATTCTGTGTCCTGCGCTGCAAATTGTCATATACATTTACGCGAATTATTACTTATCGATGTAATCCACGCTTCTCAAATTTTGTTTTTTCCTTTGTCGAATGTCGTGTTCTATTGACGCAAATTTTTATGATCACATACGTGATTGACGGGTTTTTCTTCTCTTCACGCGGGAAGGTGGGGCCGACCGAGAGCCTTCCCGGCGGGCTTTAGGTGGGACTGGGGTCGGTTCGAGCTCCTGTTGACACAGGAGTTGGGTAACCCCGAGTGGAGAATTCCCGTAAATGAACAAGTTAAATCGACGTCTGTTTCCTGTGAGTGACAACGGACATGGACAGCTTCCCATGCACGCTTTAATTTTGACAGTGGAGACTTGATTTGCAAAATGTCTCCTTAACATTTTCTGCTGTTACACGAACTATAATAAACTGAGGATTGCGTACAGTAATTACCTACTGTAAACACAGTACGTATCTATGTGCCTTTGATGACGATATCAGAGAGGACATAAGATATTCACCTGCAAACGAACAGCGAAAACGATGTATCTATGTTGTATAAATGTCAAAGCTATAGCTAGAGCAGACCACGAGTGAGATGCTTTCCGCCAATACTCTCAAAATCAATGAGACGGTGTAAGTAGACGTCGGATATTCCTACGTAGTTCATGGTACAGAAAGCAGGAAAATTGCCCGTATATATATATATATATATATATATGGATTCACATATACATGCTCGACAATGCTTTAGACAGCTTCGCAGAATCGTGCAGGCCTCCTATTCCTTGAATAACCTCATCTACATAACCTCAAATGGTAATGTATACGGTTTCTCGCTCTTCGCCCCTGATAACGGTCTACAGTCCTATGTTGGTCGCTTTTGTTTTGAATGAAGCTAACGACATATAGACAACGCCATGGTTATTTAAAGAGATGATACTATGTTACTTATGGCTACAAACCATACAGGCTCGGTCTTGCATTTGACTTTATATTGACTTTGAAGGTCATGTGCTTGCATATCCTTATGATCTCTGGGACAATCGGTCCGGTACACCAATCTGGAAATAACATACTGCTGTATATTGCGAGTCTGCTTTGGTTCCTATTGTGAAAAAACACTCGATGAATTATTTTTTATTCACTCTGTAGAAGATGGTCAAAGATGCTTGCAAAGATATCCTTGCTATCGCTTGGGAGATACACCACAGCAAGCTATCAAGTAGTCCCGTCGCTGTTTATTAAGGTTGGTATAGATGCTATTTGAGCAGCGCACCACCCTACGCTAAGGCTCCCGAAACGGTAACGGATAATCAACATGCCGAGCGCTTTTTGACGCATGCCAGATCGAAGGCTTTATTGTTGCCCTTTTTAATGATCTAGCTTTACTCCGTCGCCTTAGAGCTGACTTCCAATTTTGTGTGGCTCAATGGCCATTTTTTTGGAGGTGCCTTGGTCGTGAAAAAAAAAAGTCGAATAGATCATGAAGTCGTCATTTAAGGTCAGTACGTGGATCTCGTTGATTTGATCGGGCCATAACAATATTGACATGATATAGTTCTCAAATTTATGCGGATCGGTGTACACAGCTGGCAACTTGATCTTTACGCCGGACGGCAACTCGATCCTGAGCCCTGTCGGCAACCGGGTTTCCATGTTCGACCTCGTAAAGTAAGGCATTTTCGGCCTGCCAGCTTACGGAAGATAAAGTAACTCATTTCTCGAATATCAGTAACAAGTCTCTAACACTACCGGTCGAAATGCGAAAAAACATTGTACGCATGGCATTATCACCAAAGGCGACATTGCTGATAACCATTGACGAAGGTACATACCACTTCGAGAGAACAACGCGAAACGGGCTTAGTGGATCACCTAACAGTTAGTATTTCCGGAAAATAGACGGACGGTGTCTTCTGATCAATTTACCACGACGAGTTATTATCAGTCACTTTAACTTTAAAGCAAAAGTGAAAGCTATCCAGTTCAGCCCTGATGGTCGATATATAGCTGCAAGTCACGGCAGAGACGTGCAGATATGGAAAGCCCCTGGATTCAACAGAGAATTTGCTCCTTTTGTTCTTCACAAGACGTTAACTGGTCACTATGATGACGTCTTGAGTCTGTGTTGGAGTGAAGATTCCAAGTAAGTAGTGTACCTGGCGACGGTTTAAAGTGAAAGACTTTAAACACTGAGTTCCATATTTCTTTGTTAGATACGTTCTGAGTTCATCTAGCGACATGACCGCCAAGATATTTTGTATCGATCCGCCCGAGGAATACACAGCGCCTACATTGGCTGGACATAGAGATTCTGTGCTTGGAGCATGGTTTTCAAAAGATAGGAAGGATGTTAGTGGAGTGAAAGATGCGACTGCTACTACTGGGTCCTCACTTTCTTTACATTATACATATTTAGATATATACTGTCAGCAAAGACGGTGCTCTTTTCCAATGGAAATTTGAGACGTTGGCTGAAAAGAAAGGCTTGGATTCGGATGATGAAATGGAAAATGCGGTAGTCCCAAAAGTCGACAAGGCTCGCTGGAGGATACATGAAAAGCATTATTTCATGCAGAATGCACGAGTTAAATCATGCGAATTCTTTGCCCCAAGCAATTTGCTCGTGGTGGGATTTGCCTCAGGCATCTTTGGCTTATATGAGCTTCCGAGCTTTACCAATATTCATACCTTAAGGTAAGCTCTATCCTATGCTTGCGTCCAGAGGCGGTAGGTCGCATTCTAAATATTGCGGGGCAACAGTATATCGCAAAACAAAATCGATACCGTAGCGATAAATAAGACCGGCGAATGGCTGGCGTTCGGTTCGTCCAAGCTGGGTCAGCTTTTGGTCTGGGAATGGCAATCAGAAACATACGTCCTGAAACAGCAGGGCCATTTATACAACATGAGCTCGTTATCCTATTCGGCTGACGGTCAAACTTTGGCAACTGGAGGTGAAGATGGGAAAGTGAAAATCTGGAATACGACATCTGGCTTTTGCTTCGTTACTTTCAGCGATCACAAAAGCGGTGTGACATCGGTTGAATTTGCGAAACAGGGCCAAGTATTGTTTTCGGCAAGTCTGGATGGAACTGTACGCGCTTTCGACCTTGTGCGCTATCGAAACTTTAGAACTTTTACTAGTCCTAATCCAGTACAGTTCTCGTCGTTGGCAGTTGATCCGAGCGGTGAAATAGTATGCGCCGGAACGATCGACACGTTCGAAATTTACGTCTGGAGCGTGCAGACTGGCAAATTACTGGATATTCTAGCTGGTCATGAAGGTCCAGTAAGCTCACTGGCCTTTGCGTCATCGGGCATGTTACTTTTAAGCGGTAGCTGGGACCACACTGCGCGCACGTGGGACGTTTTCGGTCGCAACAAGATTGTCGAGTCCTTTCAACATCAGACGGAAGTCCTGGCTGTTGCTTTTCGTCCTGATTGTAAACAAGTTGCTGCCTCAACATTGGATGGCCAGATTACTTTCTGGGACGTGGAAACAGGCAAACAAATGGGACTAATTGAAGGACGCAAAGACATTTCTGGAGGACGGAAAGCAACCGATTTTACAACTGCAGAAAATTCATCTTCAGGAAAATCATTCAACTCGTTGTGTTATACCGCTGACGGAACCAGTATCATAGGAGGCGGCAACAGCAAATATATCTGTATATACGACATTGAGACAACCGTGCTGGTCAAAAAATTCCAGATATCGCAAAACTTATCACTCGACGGCACACAAGAGTTCCTCAATTCGAAGCTCATGACCGAATTTGGAAGCAAGGAGTTGATGGACGTTGACGACGACGAAGCTTCTGATTTGGAAGATCGGCTCGACAACAGTTTACCTGGAACCCAATCTGGAGACTTGTCTGTTCGAAAGACTCGACCCGAAGTGCGATCAATGGCCGTGCGATTTTCACCGACCGGTCGGGCCTGGGCAGCGGCAACAACGGACGGTCTCTTAATCTATTCTTTGGACGACGTGATTTTATTCGATCCATTTGATCTGGAAATTGATATCACGCCCGAAACTGTCATGGAAGCGTTGGAGCAGCAGGAATACTTACGATCCCTTTGCATGGCATTCCGTTTAAACGAAAAATCAGTGCTTCACGCCGTGTTTGAAGGAATCCCTCCAGATTCGATTCGTTTGGTAGCCCAAAACCTGCCGGAGAAATATCTCGGCAAGCTGCTTCAGTTCCTTGGTGTTCACATGGAAACCAGTCCTCATATCGAATTTCATACCATCTGGATCATGAGTGTACTGTCTGCTCATGGACGATATCTTAAAGACCACCGAAGCGAATTCCAAACCGTTTTCCGGACACTGCATAAAGGCGTAAATCGTGTGCGAGACGATCTTTTGAGTCTGTAAGTAGTAATATTATTATTCGTACATGGTTTTATGAGAAAGTTAATGTTTTTTCTTGCGGTGTAGATGCGATGCGAATACGTATATGATGCAATATCTTCTCAGCCAGCGAGCGCTACTGGTCGCTCGTAATAATGATAACAACAGCATGTAAATAAAGCTTGCATTAATATTTATTCATCCCGTTCATTTGTTCTTCCTTGAGCGCATCATCAATGGGACCAGCGGCCTATTATATTTCGAAGTCAATAAAAAAGGTAGCCTTATTGTTAATCACCGAAATGATTACCTCTACAAAGTCATCCAAGAGCTTATCAAACCGATCGAGCTTCTCTTGAGCTTTCCGATTCTCTCTAATTAATGCTAGACGTTCTTGTTGTAATGCTTCTTCCTGCTCTTTCAATCTGTTGTCGCGCGATTTTTGTGTGAATAAAGGCTTCGTCGGTTGATACAACGTGTAAAAAGTTTACCGTAATCGTTCGTCAAGCTCATATTTAAGTCGGTTTATCATGAGTTGATGTGGGTTATCCTGATCCTTTAAATACTCTGGTGGTGCTCGCTCACGAAATTCTTGTACTGGAATAAGGTCCACATCTTGATAGACTGATCTATTGCGCGCGCAGAACGGTCGGTTAAACGCGGTTTTCGCTTTTTTCGACAGGGGGCCAAAAAGTACCTGAAGTCTCTACATTTTACAATTTCTTCCAAGAGATGACGTTTTTCATAAATGACGTTTTGAAGACCAATCTGTTTGCTGTCCATGACGCTTTTCGCATCCGCCGTTCGTTGTTTACTCTCCCGTGTGTCGTTGAACGTGTCAGCGTGATAATATACAAAGTTAGAAGCGAGTTCTGTGAGTGTTTGGGCATCTTCGTAGTCGTCTAGATCTTCAGGTAATGTTCCCTAAAAGATGTCGCGTTCGATTTAGGAGACAGATCTTTGAAAGCAAAAAGAAAAGAGGACGTATAGATACCGCTATTTTTCGTTCTAAAAGTTGCTGCATTAGATTTTGTAATTGAGCAGAAGCATCTTCTACGGATTGTATTGATGCTGACGTGTTTGCTATGGCTGGTGCGGGCATGTTATATATATGTGTGCGGAAAGAAGTAACAGAATCGACAACTTGGTTTGCTTGAGTGGAGTGATTTCGGGCTCAGCAATTCGGGAAAGTGTTTCGTTTCCGGTACGCTGGATCAAGGTCTACTCTATAGGACGAGGCGGCGTTCAAACAGTGTCAGCTGTCGAAACTAATTTTCTAACAGGTTTTGGAACCAATGACGGTTGTTCGTAAGCAGCATCACATATTAGGACCCGGGCTTTCAGTACCCTCCAATAATGCTAGGGACGTAAGTTGATCCCACACCAGATTTGACCTTGTACTAAGCTACTAGAATGAATGATCCATACAAATCTTCTTTGTGCCCAACATGTGGACATTTTCATGCGAGGGTCGCAAAAGAAATCAGTTGTGGGGCACTTTCGTGCGTACCCAATCGTACCGGAATGATCGTACTCTCCAAAGCCAAGTCACGCAGCACTTTTTGGCCCATCTGGCTTTTCGGCGAAACGCTTGACCAGCGCCTTTCCCTTCCCTCTGCGCCAACGATGACTGGTAATGATCTCTCTTGACAACTGCGCGATTGAGGGACAAAAGGGGAGATGAGCATGTTGCTAACAATTTAGTTGACTTTGTTTTTAATAGACAAGCTTCCACCTAATCTTTTGAAGCTTTTTGCGCCACGTCCACCTTTACCATATGCTCCGCCTCTGGATAAAGAACCTGGAAAACGTGTTGGTGCACGCATTACGGGCATCGCAGAGTACGTGCCACTGCTAAAGAATTATGACCCTGATTACGTGCCGTGGAAAACAGCCGAAGAAAAGAAACAGGAAAAGGTTAGATGTTAAACAAACGGGAAGGGGCAACTAGAAAATCGTTACTCAATTGGGACCAAACAGTTGGAAGCCAAGAGAAAGAAGGTCCAAGAAGAACTGGAAAAAGCCATTAGTCAATGTAAGCTTTGTTTGATTTGGTGTTCCTCTCTATCTTTTTCTCGAAATATTATTATTAACCGCTGTGTGGTAGACAATCCTGAAAATGACGAACATGTACAAGGGAACCCATTCAATACTTTGTTCGTAGCACGCTTGAGCTATGATTTACAAGAGAGTGATTTGATGCGAGAATTCGAAATTTATGGACCCATTAAACACGTAAGTTGCTGTAAAGAAAATGCGGGGCTGCCACGTGATGATAACTTATACACTTGCATTTATTAGCTACGACTCGTCAGAACACCAGAAGGAAAATCTCGAGGATACGCCTTTATAGAATACGAGCGGGAAAAAGACATGAGAGGTGAATAAGAGGAAATCCGGCAACGGTGTGTATATCATGAGGTCGGTATTAATTAGAACAATTTTTAGCTGCATATAAGGATGCCGACGGCTTAAAAATACTCGGTCGACGCATTATTGTTGATGTGGAACGGGGTCGGACGGTGAAAGGTTGGAGGCCACGTCGCTTAGGTGGTGGACTAGGAAATACACGAAGTGGATCTCCTCCTCCTCCTGCTCCGGCAAGTTACGACCGATATGATTATCGTGGTCGAGAACGAGGAGGCTACGGAGGAGGACGTTATGATAATGGCAACAATCGCGGCTACGGAGGCGGCGGCTATGGCGGACGTGGTGGCTATGGAAGAAGAGATTACGATGATCGGAGGCGGCCACGAATGCGTTCGAGAAGTCGTAGCCCTCGTGGATACAGAGACAGATACGGTAGCAGCGGTCGAGGAGGAAGAGATAGATCGAGGGACCGCATGGGTCGCAGAGATAGAGATCGCTATCCTTAATAAGCATCACGAAACACTTTATCGGCGCGCCTGTTTCCAACATCTTTCTCACATGCCTGCACCATATAAACATTATGTTGCTTTCGTCAGCTCGTAATGTTGCTTCGTTACTTTTATGGTATTCTTTTTGCATGTATTTGTTTGTATTAAACCAAATGTCAAACGGGGTAAATTCCTGAATGAAAACCGGTGGATGCTCTACCGAGCGGCTAGCCAGAAAACTCCTTGAAATAGACCAGAATATACAGTAACAATGCAACGGATAGCTTGCGGTTGCAGGCATAGAATTTTGTGTTTCGTATACCCAGTAGACCTTCGACTGTCAGTGTGGAGAAGCCCCAAAACGAACTCCGGTAAGGTGTACTAAGTTCAGTAAGCGAATGCTCTGACAAGTACATTGTGCCTTTTTCCCTCATGGACCCTTCTGTGAAAAGTAACATTACCGAGATTGAAGGATCTCACGATTGTGCAGACGCTCCTGAACGGGTCCCCGAGACTCCAAAGGAAGCATTGAGCGATGTGGACGAAAAGAACAAGAAAGAAGCTGCTACGATTCTTGAACCAAACACCATTGAACGGCTGCAGGATCAGCTGAAGTCGACAACCTTTTTCGAGGAAGAAAAGCAAATTCACCCGGCTTCCATAGGCCGGTCAGCTGAGGACGTTGCTCCGAGAAAGACACCACCTATTATTGGGGAAGAAGAAAAGGCCGGTGTGTCATCAGAGGAAAAAGCGAGTGCCAATATGATCTTGATCAAAACTGTAGAATTAAAGAGTATTGGCGAAAATACATTGCGTCCCAGAGAACAAGAGAAAGAAGGTAATAAAGATTTTTGGGATGCGGATCAATCAAACCCCTTGAAATTTTTATATGCTTTACCTTGATAGATGAAGCTGTTTTGCGAGGATTGCACCACTTGTTTAATAATCGATTCATGAGTGCCAAAACCTTCTTTGAGAAGCGTTCAAACAGGTAAGATAATGGATCTATTGGCTAGCAAAACGGTATTTAAACCGTAACTCCATATACAAGAGATCCGTTGTATGCACTTGCGCTAAGTTTAATGGCATTCCTGAAAGGTAAGGGTATGAGTGTACGTGGGTTATTATCAGTTGATGTATAACTTACAAACAATGTATAACAATAATAAAAAGCTGTGATGGTGAGGTTTGTTTATCAGAATCCACTAGGTGCGCATTCATAGTGACAAAACAGAACGGATATTACGTTTAGACATCTGCGGAACAGGATCAAACCATGGCTTTGGATGCGCTAAATGCCACTTTTAGTATTGCAAATGCCCAAATAGATGCTGCAAAGAAACCGCCTACAAAGGTGTCCGATTACTTTTCCGGCTATTTCAGAAGCAAGACATCGTCGTCCGGTAGTCAGCAAGAGTGTCCATCCAACGGCGTATTGAGAGCGCACGTGATCAAAGCAGAATGCTGTCTTCTTATTGCCATTATCCAGTTGCTCCAAGAATCTGTCATGAGTTACATCAAGTGTGGATTTAATTTACGCAGAGGCAAGTGTGGCGGAAAAGATGAACGGTATTTCCCAACTAACTGGTTAGAATTGTAGCATATTCAAGCTATAGCTTTGTCTGGAAAACATACAAAGCGCTGGGTTCCGACTATCTTGCGTATATGGATAGCGATACCGTCTCTGGTGTTCAATTTGGGTAAAGTCGCATGGCAGCGGTTTTTTCCTGTCTGGAAGATATGTATATTTATGGTGTGCAACCGATTTCCAATCAGTATCGGGTCCGTGCACCTGGTTCTCTCGGCACTCCCAGCAAAAGTCCTGCGAGCCATATCAACGCTAGGCTGGAAACCTGACAAACCACTTGGTTTCAGCTTACTGAATGCATGCGCAGCTGCGAAACGTGTACGCTCTCCTATGGCTACACTAATGTGAGCAGCTTAAAAAAGGACATCTTGGCTGCGTTAAATGACGTTAACTTCCTTTTACCTTTTAAAAAACCAAGGCTTTTAGCTTATTATTCCACAGCAACCTCTTTTGCGCCTCAGATCTTGTCGGAGGCGTATAGCAAGATTGCCATGGAGGTAAATATATATTTTCCACGAGTATTTTTTGTTTCAAAGCGTAAAGTTAAACTGCGATGGTCCTAGATACTTTTAGAAGCCCAAAGTCTTTATCCCAATTCAGCCTTGTACTTATTCTTTGCGGGCAAAATATCAAGGTTAGCCAAGGATCTGCCTTTATCCACGCAGTCATTCCTGTATGCTTCGGAGATGTCAAAAGGAGACTGGGCAGAGGTCGCAGTCGCCAACACATGCAGTTACGAAATAGCTTTGAACCACATGATTACCGGAAACTGGGAACAGGCAGCCTCCGAATTTCAACGTCTTTGCGAGCGAAAATATTGGTCGGCTGCGTTTTGCAAGTACCTGGAAGGGGCATGTCTAGAAATGACAGGCAAAAATCGAACGGAAGCCATCTTGGCCTTTGCTCAAGTCCCGTCTTTGGTAATGGAAAAGAAGAACACGCTTGGAAGTCAAATGTCAAGCATGGATAGCTTTGCTTTGCGCAAAGTCAGGACGTATCAAGAAAGCGGTTATCAAGATCTCGACTTGTATGCACCCGCACTCGAGTTTCTTTGCATATGGAACCTGTACGCCTTGATGCCGCAAAAAGTTCTGGCTGACTGTGGGCGGAAAGTAGAGGCGGCCTTGCAAAGTATAGAAAAGAGAGAGCAAGAGGAATATGAGATACGAGCACGAGAACTTGCGCCGGACACGCCACTTCCGGATCATTTCGATAAGCGAGCCATATTGCTGCTGATCAAGGCTGCGATCCAGAATGCTGCTGGAGACCCCGGGGAAAATAACACGATTATATTGAACTGGATCATTGATCACAAGGACAGTTTTGTTAAAGATTCTTGGGTGATACCATATGCTCTATGGTTCGTTTCATTATCTTGGTTCAGCTCCCTTGATCATCGCTGATACCTTGTTTGTTTGACAGGGAAGCAGGCGTTGCTTGCTGGAAGACGGACCGTCGAAATCGCAGTCGTCATGTCTGGGACATGGCTTTAAATTACTCGAAATACGATTTTGAATATCGTTTGACTGTGGTAATTAGTATTCCCTCTATTTCCTTGCTCACAAACAGGCGTCCTCACTTCTATTTGTTTATTTAGCGTTTGAATCTTGCCATTCAACGTGCAGAAGAGTTGGGTTATGCAGATCCTATTGCACAGCCTGTGGATGACAAGAAGCGATTCTCCATTTCCTTACAGGCCATGATGAACAGTAAGCCAGACAGTTGAATAATGTACATGTTTATATAGATTAGTCTTGTTCTATCTATTTTTCTATACCTCGACCAAGTCTCAACATACCGGTTTTTAGTGCCGATTTGTTGCTATATCTAAAGGTGTAATCTGTTACCAGCTATTAGAAAGCTGCAAGCGACCAGTTCCCTGAGCTTTGCTGGTTAATTTTGCGCCAAGTGTGGCAGAATAGTCTTTGATTGTCTTCGGGCATATCATGCCCACTTCGTGAATAGTTTCCAGGAGTCACTTTCGTCATTCTTTCCAGCTTGCGCGGTTGCAAGCTCGCTCCTACCAGCAGAACGCAGAAGACATTCAAGCACAAGTCGTTGCCCACAAAGAAGGTGTGTTCCGTGTCGTTGTCGTTCGCGTCGCTGCCAAAGCACAAAGTAACAACTGCACGGCGAGGAGACCCTGGAGGTTATGCGAGCAATGTGTGATTTTCCGAGGCACGAAAAAAAACAAGCATCATCAATCCCAAAGATAGCTTGCTTTTCTCTTTCAACGGCTTCCGCTTATTCAACTCTATAGGAACTACTTGTACCTTGCGGTGTTTCCTTGTTTCTTTCGCAGTACGATGTTCAGGGGTATCCTGTTGCAAGTCCTGACAGATATCAGCTTCCTTCTACGTGACCAGGGTGTGAGGGTGCATTATCTTCGTTCTACTTAGCCTTCGGCGAACTATAATTTCCGGAGAATGCAAAATAAAAATCCGGTTGAATCCTGCAGTGTCAGTTTTATATCGATGGATCGTGATCAGGACTGATCTGACCGAAGCAAACAATTGTCGGAGACAGAAAGCCGAACAAAGCAGCCGGACATAAAGTAATGAAGGTCGTTCTCGTTCTGCAACTTTCCGACCGAAGTTATTAAATGAAGGATCCCGTTTCAGGCAATGAGCCCGACGACGAACTCCAAGAGATATGTAAAGAGCTGGACGAGACGGCGTTATTATATCTTGAAAAGATAGAAGAATATGCCCAAGGTTGGCAGAGCACGGCTGACAGGTTGCAGCAGGTGAGAATGGGTCCTACAACCTTGAAGCAGCGAGACTGAACGCCGGCGGCTGGGAGGTTTTAGGGATTTCTGCAACTAGCTCATTCGAAGTATACCATGGGGTCACGGACGATTTCGCAATGTTCTTATGACGAGCGCATGAAGGCCCTTTTGCGAGTGTCAGTACATTGGAAGAGGGGTCATGCATTTTACGGGGTTGCTGACCTTGTCCTCCCCCCTATTAGGAATGTAGTGGAGACGCCGAATGAGAAACGGATACATTTGGTTTCGTCAGAAGAACAAGAAGAGAAAAGACCGCTGAGCGACCAAAAATCGGAAAACTATCCGAATGCAGAACAGCGGCTACTGCGACAGCGATCGAGACGGAATAGCGTAGCAGAAAGTGAATGGGTTCAAGACGAGAATTTGAATGATGCAGCTGATAGAGACGAGTACGAAATGAATGAAAAACGACCGATAAAGACGAAATCGAAGCAGAAAGGTGTAACTAGCATAGGAGATCCGTTGCATTGGTTTGGCCTCTTGGTGTCTCCGTCTTTACGCGATTCACAACAGCAATTTAAGAAAGGTAGAGTTTTTATATGTGATTATGGGGAAGATATGTCCTTTTCTTATTAACAATATTGGCGGAGCAATAGCTGCTAGTCAATTAATAGATCAAGTAAATCGCATTCATGAGCTAACTGCTCTGGAAAAACGATACAGGGAACTCGAACGAAAAAAGGCTGAATATCGAAATCGTAACCAAAGTAAACAAGCGTCTGATCATTGACTCTCAGTTTCTTTGCTTGGGGAAATTGCTTTGAGCAACACACTGGGAAACGAGACTTGAAGGCAAAAGAATACTTCATACGGGTTTATAACAAGCTGAACTGGATACATTGAATAGCATATGATGATTGCAGTAGAAGAGAAAAAAGGAGAGAGGTGGGGGAAACACTACATACATATCGTGACTGGACACGCAAGTCGGTTAACTAATGGGACTATAAAGTCCAGGACGCGTGTGAGAAAGCTTTTGGATTACGTGTTTCTCCAGGCTGACGCGTTCCTATACTTACTTGCTGCTCACGGCGCTGCATTGTCTCAAAGGCCTCGTGATCGACGAGCTTCTCATAACCCCCGAGATTAATAACAATAAACTACACCTGTAATCTTAAAAGTATTGTCCTACCTGAAGCTTGCTGTCCTTGGCATGTCCGTATTCCACGACGGCTTGTTCATGAAGAACACTGCTTCAGGGGAAACAGTCAACCTTAGGACGATGATGAAAGATACCGTCAAAGTTCAAGACTTACTCTTGGATATCGAGCAGTTCTTCCCCAAGGCATCCCCAATTTCCCGAGCCTGCACCAGACTTCTTGGGCATACCACGAATATCCGTCAAACCATTTCTTTTTTGACAGCCATGTCAATAGGGTTGGACAATGCGCGGAACTTGAAAGAGGAGGACAACATACCGTGCGACATGCTTCTCGTGACGCACTGACCATGGACTGTCCTTGCTTCTTGTCATGATTGCTTGTGAGAAAGAGATAGAGAAAAGGAAAAACGATGCAACCTGTACTGCTGTGGGAACTTTTTAAATCCTCATGGTGCGCTTGAGAGTCATGAATGCTCGAGAACCTTGGTTTGGGACTCCGAAGTGAAACTGCTAAGAAAGTGTCAGGAGACAAATGTTGCTTCATCTTTCAATGCAAAGGCAACAGGAACATTCTGGACAAAGGTCCCATTTGTGAAAAGTTCAAGGCCCCATTTTGCGTACAGGCACAGAAGGTCAGACACTGGTAGCGGAAAGCAGGGTACTGTTCTGGAATATCGCTCATAAGTCAAGTTCCAGATGTCTGTGCAATAAAGAACACGGAAATTTATAGCCCCTTCATCATGATTCGATAAACAGACAACTGTACTATTTTTTAATATGACGTTGGCACTGTTCGCAAAGTTGTTTGCGCCAACTGCAAAAATAAATTTGCAGTGAAGAAAATTAAAAACGATACATCCTTTAGCAAATATTTTACGCAAGACGGAAACCTTTTTGCTTACCTTCACAGTTAGCGCAAAAGACCATGCCGAGCAGTACAAACGTCGGTTACTTAGTCGCATGTTCATAAAAGCGGATGCATTTGGCTTACCAGATAGACCTGA
>JSYX01000752.1:0-14526 GCA_000787465.1 Thermomucor indicae-seudaticae | reverse complement strand
ACGCAGAAATACTTTCAAGCGGCGCAAATTCACACACAAAGTCCAGTAATTTACAGGTGATAGCTATTTCTTTTTTTAGCATTTAAGCATTTCCAAGTTAATATCACCCTCAGTATCCTGGAATCTCAAGTCCTTTAGGCTTAATCTAGAAGGGACTTCGTCTTGCAGCAAAGAAGATCGCCCACAATGTTCATCAAGAACGCTTCGGATATGTTTGCACCAGATGTCCTTTTCCTCCAATGTCCTTGTCTCAAACCGAATACTCTTTACTCCTTTACTGGCCACCGTACACGCAAACTGTTGTGGATGTGTTTCATAAGCGACGTAGTTGCTGGCTGCTGATCGATTTTGATGAAGGTCGACTTCGGAACGGACCCTGCTCATGAAGGATGCGTTTTGCTCTTCTTCTTCTTCTTCTTTTCGCCGTCCAAAAAACCAAGACGACCGACTACGACTAACGACCCTTCCTGAACTGATGCATGGTCTTTGGACGTTTCTGTCCAACATGGTGATGCGTCCTGCTGGAGCCACGGCTTTGAACTCGGTGTCTGGAGTCAGGCCCTCCAAATCATAGATACCCGGACGCTGCATGTCGGCAATGTATTTCTTGGAACGAACCTATATACATATCGCGTTAGATAATCTCTCTCTCTCTCTATCTTGATTTCGTCGTATAATTTACCTTGGTGAAGACGACCAAGTCGTTGAATAAAAATACGTAAAATTCTTGGTCCTTATCTTGTTGTGGCAGTAACCGAGCCCGCCAGTGATTGTATGGCAACGCCATCATAAGGCTGGAGGACAAGGGTTGGTCGCTCGTCGCCATTTGCTTCAGAAATCCTGCATGTATCAGTCGCCTGCCACGCTGGACAAGAGTAATACCTTGTTCCTGATCAAATTCTCGTGAGTATAATCCCCCCGGGCCATGCAGCAGCAGTAAGTAACACGACTTGCCTCTAATCCTTGAATACGGCGGCTTAAGTCTTGAAGTTTATAGAACTCTTCAATGTCCTGTTGTTGAGAATCAATGTCTCGTACAGCCTCCTCGATCTTTTCCACGGCCCGGAGGTGGACGTCATATTTGCAGGCATGCCATGGGCTGGTCTCATCCGCATTTGGAAGTGGTTCAAAGTAATCCAGGAGTCCCTAGCAAAACCCATTAGGATCGATGGGTCTGTCTACAATATTAGATAAATGTACCTTTAAGAACAATGGATACTTCATCAAGCGCTGGATAGGTTTGAGAAAGAACGACTGGACCGTTAGGTTCCGGCATTGCGGCAGGCTTAATTGATGCTAACAAGCCCGGTATGGGTGACTCGAAAGACATACAGTATTTTTGCCAACTTTTACCTTGAAAAATTCACCGAGGGCTCGCAGGACATCGTTGTCTGGTTGATGCAGACTTCTTTCAATCAAATCGTTGGATTCGGCAAAAGCGAGAAAGTACTCTTTGTATGGTTGGTTAAAGTGAGGAATCTAAGAGTAACGGAGATTAGAGTGAATGTATAAGGAACATTTGAAAGGAAGGAAAAACTCACGTAGCATTGGAACCTCTCGACAATGCTTCCGACGCGTGGATATTCGTTTTCATAATTTTCGACCATGTCCTTTAGAATTGCGTTGTGTAGCCGATGAATGTTTTGCAGAGTAACGATTGCATTTCGGATAGGAATTGGTGTTCCACTGTAAGACATGAGCTCTTTGCCAAACACCTGGAAAGAAAGAAAAAAGAAAGCCACGATAAGTCTTTTTATTCTACGAGGCGCAGAAGTTCGAGCTTGCCTCAAGAGTGAGACCGAGGTCTCTGACGTAGTCAGCTTCAGTCCGGACAAGTTCATAAGCAAGCTCTTGGTACTGGATGGCTCGGGGAGTATATTCGGTCAAGCAATTGTCGTATTCGTCTGGCGTCAAGTTTTGCTTTAATGACGCATTCCAAGTCATGGCTTGTTGTTCGTTTTGAAATTCTTCTTGTTGCCGGGAAATATCTGGACTGCTGCTACTGCTGCTGGAGGAGGGACACTGTGGCGTAGGACGGTGATGGTCGAGCTGAATGCAAATGCTGGAGATATCAATGGATCTGGAAGAAGAGTTCTCGGGCATCAAGTACTGCAAGACCACTTTGCGCAACTTGGCCTTCTGCTGGACATAATAATCTCCGGTGCGTTTCCAGATCTTGCCTGACTTGTTGGTGCTGCGAACACCGATGAGAGGAGTAGTAGTAGTTGGTGGTAGTGAACGCGCGTCTTTGGATGATGACGCGTCGAAGAGATGAGCGAATTTTCCCATTGTTATGTACGAAAAGTGAGAGAGAGAGAGAGATAATTATTAGTATAGCATTCGGATGCTTTTATTTAAAGGTAAATATGCGCGAGGGCGGTTCATTTTGCAAGTGAATCCTATGCACTCGGTAAATAACAGTAAGTATGCGAGCTTAATAAAAGCATTGTGATGGATCCTTTTAAAGGTTTGTTTGATTTTCAGCGTTTTTATGTAGCGATGACAGTTTTGTAGAATCTTGTCGTTACTTGATCTCCTCTTGTCATGTTCCTTATAGAGTTCGAAAACGTCTACAACATACCGTACACGCAGATTTATACTTAGAATCCCAAAAATCTCCGTGTTTCAAGACATGCCATTTCAATTACGTGCAGGCATACTGCAGTAAAAGATGAGTAAAATATCTAGCTTATTTTCGTTCAATACGATACGGCTTCTATACCGCGTTAGACCAGAAAATGCTGCTTTATTTATTTGTGGCCATTACCGTCCTCTATTTTATTCTGTCAGTGGCGCCTCCTTCTAAAACATGCCGTAGTATCAGCGTGGAATATTACATCTGGAGATTGTGTGAAATCGGTGGAAACAGAAAGGATATTCTGCCAAAAGTCATTTGCACACTGGAATTGGTGTTCTGGCGCAACCAAAAAGATCCTTCCAATTTGCTGATCCATGCAATCGCATAACAATTCTAGCGTCCCCAGATATCTGGCCCAATAAAGAGGGTGGAGAGCTTTGAAACCAATTCGTGCGCGACAGAACGTACATGGGGTATCCGAGCCAATCGAACACGACACCTGAGCCAATCAAAATTCGATCTCAGCGCAAATAGTCTTCCGGCTCCAGCAATCGACCAGTATAAAGAGGGGTGTCGTCTTTTGCTTTCCTTCTTCTCTTCTTTCGGCGCTTCGGTTTACCATTGGCCAGTTTTTGACTTGACGCTTGGTATTGGTGCTGGACAGGTTCCTGCTCGAGTCCGCAGTACTCATGGCGTTCGAGGCATTTGGTATTGGTACTGGACAGGACTCGGCTCGAGTCCGCGGTGCCCATGATGTCTCACACACGTTTTTGGGATCAGAAGCGACTCGTGCCTTCCCGTGGCTGATCCTGTTAATCGAGAACGTTTGTCTCGAGACCGAAACGAGCGCATTTCTCTTCTCTTTCATCCGCTGATTTTTGAATGCATTAGGTGTCACGATTCTAATCTGACCTAGTAGGCATCTGCGCTAAGGAGTCAAGTCTAAACTAGTAATGCACACTCTTTATATGGCCGAGTGTGCAATATCGGTGCCATGGAGCGCTTAACATAGCATTAGAACGGTGTCAAGAAAGTGAAACACCATGATTAAAGCTTTGTCCCATGCGTCATCTCATTTGAACTTAGATTTATTTGTGCAGTGTTGCAAACCCGAGGCCAGTTTGACCTCTTCCTGGCGCCGCATCAAGTGGTAAGAGAAGAATTTCAGCGGTATTGTAATCTACTAGAGAGATGGCGTTCTTGTCCCTGAATGCGACGATGGAATGCACACCAATCGCTTTGTACATCAGTAGGGTACAACATGCTGCGGTACAGCGTAGACTTTGACGCCTGAGGATACTTGGCGGTTTCCATGAACAATACGGGCAGCATATTTAGACAGTTGCTTCCGTCAGCAAGCATTTGACGGCCTGATCGGTAGCCGATTCCGAACAGGGAATCCGGAGACTGCTGCGCTGCGCCATTTTTCTCTTCAAAAATGCGTTCCTCTGTTACTTTCTGTCACTCAATACACGTTTGTCCTGTTTTACTGCACGTGGCTGCTTTATCATTAGCACCAACTATGCCATCCCAAATCGCAGCCGCGAGAATCTCATTACGTGTATTATGTGGCACCAGTTTATTGTCATCGACTTCCTTCTTCATGGTCACAGGCAATTACCCCTGAAGGGGCTGTGAATTTGGAGGGCAAATTGAAGTCAGGGAATTCGTTTCCACGGTTACTTCTTCAATGTCAAAAAATACCGTCCTTGGCGGTACCATTTGCGTCTTACTGAAGATAAACGAGTTCCTAGACTTGGGACACCAGGTGGAAACTCGCAGCTACCAATAAGTCAACATGGACAATAATCAGTTCAACTCGTCTTGACTTACCACTCCGACTGACAGCTCACCAGCTATCCAAGCTTCACAAGCTGTCAGGAACGACTGGAAACCGGTTGATATGGTGCCTCAGCGCGAAGACAGCGAAGCATGTCACGCTCGGCAACCGGTCCATGGCATCTGAGGAGGAGTTTATTCGCCCAAAGCATCTGAAGTACATGCTAAGAGAATTTTCGAGTCTTCGTCGCCTTGACTTACCTTTTAAGCTGCCGTCACGAAAGTATCATCAATTTGCAGCAATTATCGCTGCAACACAAATTCCTTTAACGTTGGGTGTTCATGGGGATGCTTGTCTCGCGTGGAAAAGCGTGTTGCAGACGCTAAGAATAAAACATCAAATCACTTTGACCAGTATCCTGGAGCCGGAGGACTACAACCATGGTGACTCTCGCTCAGATAACACGCAGACCGATGAGGATAATGTTGTTGCTACTTCTTCCAAGACGTTTACGAACAAACGACCGCTCTACGGGCAGAAGACGCCACCAGAGGTTGACAGGAACCTGAAACGGGTCAAGCTTAGTCTCAAGTCCGCTTTTACAGGCTTGACCAACGTGGACAGGTCAAAAGGAATCATCCCAAGAGGGGGCTCCAGACACCTACATCCCGGCGTCAGGTACAAGAAGCACGTCGCCAGCATCGACGATAGCTGTTTGACGCGGTTGCTGCCGTCGGACTATCATGGTCTCGACAAATTTGTCATCGATGTTGCAGCGCAGTTCATCGAGGCAATCGTGAAGAGCGACACGACGTGGGTGCTGGTCACCCAATTCGAGCTATATCTTCAAAATCATGAAGCACTAGATGACTGCGCTCACTATCGGCGGGGGGGGGGGACTACAGCGACCGTGTCACTGCCAGCATAACGACCAACTCTCATTCGGGTTCAACATGCTGGAATGAACTAAGGATACAGTGGGGAGATATCCAGCTTCTCGTCGTCGGCGGTTTGTATGGCTTTTTCGGTGGAGACGAGGTTTATACGTTTCTCGGGACGTCTTTCCCTGTGAAGCCGGCAGACGAGGAGGAATTGGATGTGTTTGTGCCCGAAGAGCGGATCGAATACACTCAGTCATAGAGGAATCTTCGCGACTTTACAAAGACCAGCGCCCTAAACACATGGAATTTTACAAGCAAACGCTTTGCTGTGGATGATTTCTTAGCGTCTCACGCTCTCCTGTACGCTACGCATCCACAGGGCCCCAAACAGCCCAACCTCGCCAGCGTGGCGTCATTCGTTTTGTCCATGTGGGTGTCCAAGGAAGCGACTCAAAAGAACGTCAACCATGCTCTGCAACTCCTGGCGTGCACCCGAGAATACGAGGCAGTATGGCAATGCGCGGGACCCATCAAGACGTTGCATCGCTCACAGCGGCTATGAAGAAACAGCAAAAGAAGCCATGCAAATACGGTAACGTGATCATCCGTACGCTGGCCAAAGTGGAGAAAGCTGTCAAGAAGTCAGAGCCGGTCGATATGCTGCTAGCACGTGGCAACCTTGACAGAAAAGCTGTTGTCGATCTGGTCAACTTTGGTCTCGACGACGCCATCAAGACTGTCAACCAAAGAGCAGCAAAGTCCTATAGCAGTCGTATGGACAGGAAATAAGCTGTACTACTACTGTACTCCGGTCTATGTCCGAGAAAGGAGTAAAAATGTAGTACTACTATTTGGCCCTGTCCACTATTCTCGGCAAATATTATACCTTGTACTATTAGCAACCTCAAGACAGCACTCTACATACTTGCAACGCATATAGTTCGACTGGCACTTTGTGGACCTTATTCTCGCTTGCTGCTGAACCGGGGCCATCAGGCGCAGGCCCTTAAATGCTCCTACATCTTCTAATAAAGATCGGGACGCTCTTACGAGTTATAACTCGTATGTTTAATCATCGTTTTTTGTATGTTTCGAGCGGAGCAGCGCTTATCAGGTGTGCAGTCATCAAAGGAGCCATTCCAATATTTTGTGTTGTCTTCAAAGAAAGAAACAGGAGACATTTCAAACCCGAAAGAGAAAGCGCTCAGAGTGCTGATAGGCAAGCAGAGCTGGCCCAGCACAGGGTGCTGGACACTGTAACATCTGCAAAACGCAGTCTTTCACTCTAAACTGGACTGTATCAGCATTTACTAATTCATCGTTGGCCATCTTCTGTAAGAAAATATGAAACTGCAACCTTCTATTCCCATGATTGAAGCAAAACTTAGGCTTACCTGTCCGTCTTAATAGCAAGTTGCATGAAAATTATGACCGACGTCAACGGACAGCATAGAGTGGACCAGAAAGTCCAAATAGGTTTCTTTCTGTTGCCTTTTCTTCATTTCCTTAAAGACACTCCACCTTCCGTCGCTCCAAATGGACAATGTATCGCCATGTCCCCGGGGCAGCAAACCGCTGTGGACATCTGGCGCTGTCAAAATTGCAGGTCTCGAGTCTGCATTCCTGTTCGGCGGGCGGCCCACTTTGTTACGTAAGGGCGATTCGTCGTGCGGGGCGAGGCGAGTGCCACGACATCCTCTTTGGGCGTTATTACATGGGGACACTGGGCCCCGTGGTGTACGCGAACACCGGTAATTGCATTATTCTTCACTATAGAGAACGCGCGATATTGACTCCCATCGCGGTGTTGTCAGTTTATTTCTTTCAAAAATAGTTCTTTGTATCTCACACTTGGATTCCAGGATGCAACAAGCAACCAGCAATGGTTATAGCCTTGCGCCTAAGAAAAAACCCCATGGTTAAGGTTGATGTCCACATATCTATATTCCATAAACGGCCCAAAAGAATCTTGAGATGCTCGTACAAATGCCAAGGCCGTAGTTTCGGTTAATGCAAACAGGACAGGTTACACAGAAAGGCCGATCAGAAAAGCTGGGCCAACGATTCTGTCGCGTGAGGTGTTTCCGCAGCACCCGATGGCCAGTTTCTGAGACAAGTCACGTTCCTGCCAGCCGTTGTAGCTCCGCTCAATCTCTGCACCCGTTTAGGCAAAACGTTGTTCTTTCAAGAAGTGCATTATACCTCGCAACCCGCGCGTAAAGTAGTAGAAGTAGTTTCTGTTGTTTCACCTCCTCTCTTCTTTTCCCTGTTCCTTTTTTTTAGAGGGCCTCAGCCCTAAATTTTTTCCTTTTTTTGCGTTTTGACATAATATTATCAGTTTCCTCATGAAGGTAACTAACGTTGGATTGCTGTGGGGGAGCCTCTTTCTAATTGACTGATTTCGGCTTTTAGTTTGGCAAACAAATTCAGAGTCAACAATTCACAGAATGGAGTTCCCATTACCTGGATTACAAGGGTCTAAAGAAATTCATCAACTCTGTGTTAAAGGAATCGCCTGCAACCGAAGACGATCGCTCAAAATTGTTGCAATCACAGAGAGCTGCCTTCTTTTTCAAGTTGGAACGTGAATTGGAAAAGGTACGTACGACTACGAAAGGCAGGAAAAAGGGGAACTGAATATGTATGTGGGCCAGATCAATTCGTTCTACCTTCAGAAAGAAAATGAACTCAAAGTACGGTTACGTACCTTGGTCGATAAGAAAAAGATACTGCAATCCGATACACGCCGGTTAAAGCACGCATCCACCCTTTTCAACGCAATCCAAGAAGCCTTTATCCAATTTGAGCAGGAACTCAATAAAATCCAGGTAAGTTTTTATGATAGTCAGCTGAACGAGGGAAATTCATGGTTCTCATGTCAAACAAAAAAGAAATACGTAGAACTGAATAATGAAGGCTTCCGAAAGATACTAAAGAAATGGGATAAACGTTCAAAATCGACGACCAAAGAACTCTATCTGTCTCGTCAGATCGACATTCAGCCATGCTTCAACACACAATTTCTATGCGAACTTGCCGATATCGCTTCAGCAAACCGTGCAGAACTCTCTAATATTCAGGCTGGCATACCAGTGAGCACAAATAACAACAACCACCACCACCATGAACCACCGCCAGAAACGACGGACGTGATTGACGACATGGAGTTGGAACTCGTCAAGGCCGTCTCGGCAGGCCAGGCGTCGTTGGTTCGAGAAGCACTGGATCGTGTCGCACAGCACCCGTCACCTGACGATCGTGTTCGGCTTTCCAGAGTGTTTTGGCATGCTTGTTCTGAAGCCCCGCGAGAGATCATTGATCTCTTGGTTCAGACAAACCTGATCAACTTTGAATACGTGGATGACATTAATGAACGGTCATGTTTACACGTCGCTGCGATGGCTGGTCGACGCGACTTGTTGGAACTTTGCACGCAACATGGAGCTGCCAATGTGCGTGTGACGGATGCATACGGCCGAACAGCACTGCATTATGCAACCATGAATGGGTTTACCGACTGCGTTTCGTTCTTGCTTACTCAACAGGCAGATATCGAGTCGCGCGACCATGACGGTTACAGTCCTCTGTTGTATGCTATCGTGAACGGACACACTTGCTGTGTAGAGACCCTGCTGAGGGCTGGGGCTGATATTGAGCCTAAGCATGATGGAGACCATATACCGCTTTCGCTTGCGTGCTACTATGGACATACCGATATTGCACTAATGCTGTATGAGCGAGGCGCTAAGAACTTACCCAATGCGGAATCGTTGTATCCTCTCCATCTGGCCGCACGTCAGGGCCACGTCGAACTTTGTCGGATGCTTGCACATAACCGACAGGACGTGGACGTACCGGACAAGTACAATTCCTGGACACCCTTGTTTTGGGCTGCGAGCGACGGCCATGCAGAGTGCGTCAAGGTATTGATAGAAGCCGGTTGTAAGGTCAATATGAAGGATGAATACGGCAAGACGGCTTTATACTATGCTGCATGGGAAGGACAGATGGAATGCATGAAGTTGCTGATTGATGCCGGCTGCGAGGTGGAGCCTGTGCCAGACGAACAGCAACAGCAACAACAACAGCAGCCGACAGCAGCAGCAGCAACAACAACACAGCAGACGACGAAGCCTGCTGACCAACAAGAGGATGTTGAGATGGATGCTATTCCTTCCTTGTCGCTGCCGCCGCCGATTATCCCGTTCCGTATCTATGGACACAGCTACCTTGACCGCAAATACCAAGTTCAGATCAGCCTTCGTCAGCCGCCTATCCGGCTTTACGACAACACCCAGATCTCTTCGCTGAAGCTTGTGATTACGTCCAAACCGGACACTGGGATGATTCCTCATAGCGTGATCCTACCATTGGTTGACGACCGAGAGATCTTTAGCTTCCAGGTGGACAAACTGGATGATTTCTCACTCGAGTTTGACATTTTTGCTACATTTGGATCCAAGGTGCTAGGCAGGGGTGTCGCGCTTCCGCAGACGTTTTCGGCTGCTAACTTTAGCATCCTGGAAGGTCACCTTACCGTACCGCTCCTGGACAGTCATCTGAAAGTCGTAGGCGAGCTGTCTTATGACTATTCGGTTGTGAAGCCTTTCCGGGGAGTACAGTTGGAGATTGGCGGTCGTATTGAGACTTATTGGAAGTCAACCAACACGGTCATGCCTTCTTCTTCTTCAGCAGCATTGTCATCGTCGTCTGCTGCCGGATTGACACCCGAACCGCAGCAATCATCATCAGCAGCAGCACTGCCTTCATTTATCACAGCCTCGTCGTTATCGGGCGACTATGTGCGAGTGGTTGTGCAGCTGACCAAGGATCTTGTACCTGTTGTGTTTGCTAAATGGCTGGTGCCGTTTGAAGGACTTGACCTGGCCGTGTCTGATCTCACGTTTGCACAGTTCTGCAGACTTGGTTCTAAGCTTGCCGAAGAGGCTGGCTACAGAGGAAGCAATGATGACGACGAGTGTCCGATCACGGGCAACAGCATGGTGATTCAGAAACTTTGTCCGGAAGGGTCAGGATTCATGTCGCTCGAGCAAGTGCTCAAGGTTAGTTATCCGTTTCTGTTGTTATTATGAACAACTGTTGAACTGACCCATTTTTGTTGTAGCGTTTTCCTTCTAATCTAGGCATTCATCTGGAACTCAAGTATCCCTCGGTCGAGCACCTCGAGATACACTCTTTCTCAAACATTGCGGATCGAAATACATTTGTGGATACCATTCTGCAGTGCGTCTATGATTACGTGCGATCATTACCACCGGATGCAACAAGCGCAAGTATATTCTTTTCATCGTTTAACCCAGCAATATGTACAGTAATTAATTGGAAGCAACCCAACTGTAAGTGAAAAGAACAATGAGAGTGGGAGGATGATGACTCATATGTTGTGTATTAGACGCGGTATTTTTCAGCACTTATTGCGGGCTCAATAAGGAAGGAGGAGCACCGCGTGGGGTGAAGCGACGATCTGATGAGATTCACATAAAGCAGCAACAGCAACAACAACAAGCCGATGTGCGGTGCACATCACTCAAAGAAGCCGTCAAGTTTGCTAAACGAAACAATTTATTGGGCATTCTATGTGAAGCGACTCCTCTGGTACGGTTCGCTCGCGTGAGATTCCTATGCCTTTACTTACTCCGTTATTATTACTAGGTACGCGTGCCCTCATTAATCAAAAATATCAAAGAAAGCGGATTGATCCTGGTGACATTTGGTGACATGAATAATGATTCACAGTGTCGCTTGGATCAGGAACGGCACGGCGTGGATGCTACCATGTCACATCAAATGATACATTTTAATACTGCCATGGCTGGGGCAGGCTTCTGAAACAAAAAAGAATGATGCGTTCCCCCCCTTTCTTTTATAATTGTCTATGCATAAACGTTTATTGTAACCCTCTACATCTGTTGGACTACTCTAAATACATTTTATTCGCAATGATATCTTCAGGAAAAAAAAAGGTGGTTGTCGTCCATGATATGGCCGAGTTTGATTTGGGTTTGGCTTTCAAGAGCCAAACAAATCTTTCTTGAACCCTCAGCGCCAGTCAAAGAATGATCCTCGCAGCAAGCTTTGGGCCAAAAGGCATGCTGGCGACATTCTATGTTGGTCATGAAAGGATACTGGTTTTTGGATAACTTTTTGGGTCCTCATCAAAGCCTATAAAAGATTCGCAGCCTTTTCAGTGTGAATAGGTAGCCCTGAGCTCGTAAGTTATCAAAGGGAGCACACTCGAACAGTTGCACTGTCGATCGAGTTGAAGACTACGTTTTCCTCGAGCGTTCTTAAGCTGGTTTAGGCCATTGGACCTACTACGTTATCGGAAGCCCAAAAAAACGCCCGTCGCTTTGCGATTGGATCCTCCTTTCCCGGCGCCATGTCTTCCGTAAGCTCTTTTTAAGCCAATTGCGCGATAAGCTAATGCATCACGTTAAACATGCCAAGCTTAGTCTGGTTATAAGGGAGCTAAACTAGAAAGTATCCAGAAGCTGCGTGAGTTCACTAACCAAAGGTAATAACTGCGGGCCTCAAAGGTGGAATGCATAAAAAGTGGCTCTGGATCATGCTAAGGAGGGAGTTCTTCATTTAGTGAACGCGAGGCGATTAAGATTCTCAAGGGTGCGAATTGGGATCTAGAGATTGCGCTGAATATGTATTACGAATCGCAGTCGTTTTCATACCTGGAACATGACCAAACTGGATGTAATGTTAAAGAAATTCAGAAAATGTTTGGTCGATACCAAGGTAATTGAATCAAACTGGGGAATGTTTTACGAGAGAGAAGAAGCTTCATGTTTTGGGTTGCTTTTAGATCCTGATAAAAAGGGCTGGGTGACCGTGGAGGGCACGATGCAGCTCTGTCAAGATCTGGGTATCGAACCAACACAGCTCGAATTCTTGTTGATATCGCACCGACTCGGATCCGAACGTATGGGAGAATTTGAGAGGGAAAAGTTCGTTCATGGGTGCATACGGCTTCAGTGCGATACAGTCGAGAAGCTGCGAGCAGCGATACCGAAACTGAGAGAGTCGTTGGAAAGCGTGGAAAGCTTTAGAGAGATCTACAACTATGCTTTCTTATTAGGTCGTCAAACGGGTCAAAAGAGTCTATGTATGTCCCTGTGTGTGGGCTGGCTTCAATGCGTTTGTCTTTGTTGTCTCATGAAATGATTAGCGTTAGAAGCTGCAGTGGAGCTGTGGCGCTTGTTACTGGGCGATCGGTTTGTCTATCTGGAACAATGGATCACATTTCTTGAAGTACGTCCTGTCCACATGGCAAACGGTTCGACGACGCTAATGCGTGAACTTTTTTTTCTGGCTAGGAAAAGCATGGAAAAGCGATTTCACGCGATACTTGGAATCTGGTATGTTATTATCAGACGCGTTCATTTTAGAGCTATCGCCAATGGTTGAATGATCTAGTTTTTCGATTTTGCCGCACAACCCGTGATCGATTTCAACGCGCACGATTCTGAGGGTGCTTGGCCGATACTTATTGACGAGGTATGTTCAGTTAGAAAAAAAAAGTGAAGCTGCAGGAAATACCAACCCTGAAATCCCTACTTAAAGTTTGTAGAGTACATGAAAGAAAGACAGACATAGTTAACCTATATTATACCTCGTTTTCTTTTTTCTTTATACGGAGACCGCCCTTTTTGTTTTCATGTCGTAACAACTTTCAGTTAAAGAACTCCAAAGACGATTAGCCGAAACAGAAGCATATTGAGTCTCGGAATTTCAATTGCGCGTACGGGCAACCGGAAAGGCTTTGAGCCGGGGGTCCAAAACAATTTCTCGCTGAGCCGAAGCCATAACAACTTTACCCTGATATTGTTTCTTCCCCGCTCTGTTCTATACCAGCAATTCATTTCGCCATGGGTCTCGCCGATATCTTTTCCACCATCTTCCCTACTGCTTATGCCGAAGAGGAACAGCAGGCTGAGCCTGAAGCTGTTGAGGAAGTTGCTGAAGCTGTAGAGGAAGAGGAAGAGGAGGAGGAAGAAGCAATCGAAGATCCCAAGCCTCAAATCATGGAGGGTACGTACCTCACAACAGCGTCGCCAGCCCGATCGCGATGTTCTTGAGACGCGTTTTCTCTAATTTCGGTGCGCTTGAACAGAATGCGCAAACGAATGCATTAGCCTGAAGAAGCACTTGGACGAATGCAACGAGCGCGTCGAGAATGGCTCCCACGAAAACTGTATGTTGTTTGTGAAAGCCCAGTTTTTGACAACATATCGTTAAATAGTTTATTTTTTTACAGGCATTGAAGAGTTCTTCCATTTCATGCACTGCGCTGATGAATGCGTAAGTCGAGAAAGAGAGAGAGAGAGAGATAGGAATTTTTGGCTCTTAACACTTGCGTTATATATAGGCTGCTCCCAAGATTTTTGCTGCAACCAAATAAGTTCTTGTAGATTCATCCATGTATACACATATAAAAAAGACGAATGTTGTTTCCACTTGACACAAAAAATATATACATTTGTTTGAATGATGCGTTTATTATGTGACGACGCGAACGGTTTTTTTTAGATTTCTGCCATTTCGCGAAGACGGCGAACAGTGGAGCGGACGGTGACGGCAGCCGTGGTCCTAAACAATCATTTATTAGCGTGCAACGTAGATAGCATGAATGAAATATGTGGCAGACGTACGAGACGGTGTAGGCACCACCGGCCATGGTCTTCTTGCAGCCCTTGCACTTCCAGATGCCAACAGCGGTACGCTTCACGGCGTCCTAGGCACACACACGATGCGGAGTGAGTGAATGAATGCTGACTGACAAGCCGCGCTCGATTATGCATGTACCTTGCCACAAAAGGTGCAAGTGTACTTTGCGTGCTGAGTGATTTCCATCTTTTTGACCTGCTTTCTGAGCGAGGCACCGTAACGGGTACCGTACTTGCCGGTGATGCCAACTAAATGGGAAGCGGCCGCGTGAGCGATGGGGGGCCGCCGCGAAATTCGGCTTGTGTTATTTACCTTTCTTGGTGCGCTTAGCCTATGGAACAACAAAAAAGTTGGAGGGAATGGTTACAGTGAGTATGGAGAGAGGATGCCAGCGTATGGATGATCAATGGATGGATGCATTACCATCTCGAAAAATCGACACTAAGTTCCGGGTGGGGGGAAGGGAGGGATCTATAAAGTGGGGGCAGGCCAGAGCAAGTTTCTTGGGTCGGCTGTCGTGTGTTACACAAAGTGTCGGATTTGGAAAGCGCAATTTTATTGGTTTTTTAATAAACTTTTGCGTCCTCGGT
>JSYX01000751.1:0-14308 GCA_000787465.1 Thermomucor indicae-seudaticae | reverse complement strand
TTGAAGTTGACGCAAACACTACCAGCGGAGGACGCTAAGGTTTATTCAAAAACCAGTAATCGCACATGGTCCGTCAAGAGATGTCTTTTGTTTCTCTCACCCGAAGATGAAGCATAGAGCGAAACACTACGTATGCTTACACCCATGCAGTACCTACCTTCCAAATGTGATTGCTTCACTAATATAACTCATATCCTATTAAGCATTGCGTCCCAAAATTGCAGACATCAACTGCTGAGGTATCGTTTTATTGATACACTGATCTACCGAAGGGTTTAAATTACTGGAGTTCACGGATGTGTATCTTACGGCGCGCAGAACCAAAGTTGAAGGGAAAATAAACTTGCAGTAGTATGTACATACTAATAACCCGTACTGTACAATCATCCTGTTGTCATCTTCCTGCTGAGTATTAAAAGCACTTGAAGCGCTCTTTCTTTTTGTTCGTTCATTACTGCTGCATACAAAAGATTGTAGCGACTCATGGGCGTATTCATCACAACAACTGAGGCACTCAGCCCACGCAGCGCGCATAGACCAGCTGTGGTGTCTGAAAAGGAGCTGGAGCGACACATTGCTGCTATCCGTAAAGCTCATCGCAAACTGGTTGAGGTATCCACACAAAGCACTCGGATCTCATTTACCATTAGCCAATCCTGACATGTTGAAAGGAAATTGAGTCTGAGCGGCGAGAATATGGTGGCCTACCGATGGACGACTGTGGAATACACGATACGAAGCGGTTCGAGCACTTGTTCAAGTTGATGAAGCGCGCTCTTGAGGCAGCTACGAAATACAATGCCACAGCTCAGTTTACAATACTCCAGCTCGTGCTGCACGTCTTGATATATGAAGATGTGGAGGGCGATCGCATGCGATCGGGCTATGGACTTGATCTCTCGGTAAATGCTGACGCGTTGTTCTTTCAGGCGTAGTACTAAGGACACTTAGCTAGGCTGCCATCATACGAGACTTTGGATGGGATATTATACGCCTGCTTGAACCGTATCTTGTGACAGCGAACGGCGACGACAGCATGTGCCGCGAGGTACGACGGTTGGCGGCTCTGATGTTTGGACGCATTGGACGTAGAATCAACTACAAGGAGGTGTACGTGATCGTATCGGAACAGATGAGCGTACTGGATTGGGAAAGCTGCTATCCGAACGAGGAAGAATGCGTACGGGCTGCATTGAAGATCATTGAGTATATCAAGATCTACGGGACATGTATGGTCGGTGCGAGCACTCATTTTAGTAAGATTAACCGGTGTGTGTTATAGCTCTTGAACTGCTTTCGGACCCCAAGCCCTTGGTCTCCTACATGTCGTATCCAGCCAAGTTCATGTCCCGGACGATCGACTTCTTGGGAAAAGTTGTGCTTGAACGTGCTTCGTGGGGAAACCCTGAAAGAGATCCCAATCGCTGGGACAAGCTGGTCTTTGTGCTCGGAAATGCTTTGCTCGACTTTGTCGAGTTTGGACACAACTCTCATATGGTTGGCTACAAGAACCCGTTTCTGCGGCAAAACCAGAACCAGGTTGGCATGTGCTTCAATTCTCTCGGTGTCCTGGAAAGCTCACGGGGGCTATACAACAGAAACCTGAATCCAGCGATATCGGCCAGGAGAGCGATGAAGTGAAGCGGTGGTATCTATCGACATACCTTCTTATCTTGTTCCTTGAAAAAGTTGTCCTAAACCTGCATATGGACTTGGTGGCTCTATATACTCATTTAATTCCGTGGAAATTCGATGTCAAGAAGCCGCCGCACAAATTTAACGCAACACTTGTCATGTATACCCCTGAAGCAAGGTCAAAAATGCTTGACCTAGTATTCCGATGCACGGTACCGTAACGTCGAGACGCGGTTATGATGGTGATATTGTTGCTAATGCATTGCTTTCTAGAGAATAGCAAAGGCACTCGGTGTCACGTTTGACGGAATGCTACGATTAAAACGCTCACTGGATGAAAACAGTCCTGTACCGACACCGAAGGAGGCAAGGTCTGAGGATCAAGACGAGGAAGAGGAAAGAAATCGTCGGGAAAAGATCAACCATAAAATGTTTCCCCTTTCATACGACGGGATAGCTACGCTCCTCGCGATATCTATTTACGATGCCTATCTATTTGGACCTTCTTTCGAAGCAAGAAGCTTAAATATCATGCCTTTGATATTGGATCCAAAGTGGATAGGTCGCGAATGCCTCGGCATGATACTAAATCTTCTTTCGGTGTAAGTCACATAGTGCAATACTGGCAATTCAGTAGTACACTCAACATGTCGTCATTTCGACATAGACCACATCGAGTACCTCGAGTCGACAAGGGTCTTATGATATTGATTTATCTTGCTTGCAACGTGGAGACAAGAGTGGATGCTCAAGTCCTGCAGGCAAAGCTGCCGGGACCAGTCATGAACCATTCTCAGTTCCCACTTGTTGAAGGCTTGCAGGTAAGGTTGCAGTGTAGTGAATTGAGAGAACTGAAAGTTTCATTAATAGTCATTTTCATGGATAAGGTTATGTGTGCCACAGCGTGTGGATGCCCAGATCCCGATCTCCGGCTTATAGCCTGTCGCTTAATTGCTAACTTTATAAATATGTGCGAAGTTGATGCTCAAATCTTTGTTTTCCTCGAGCTTCTTGACCGACCACCGTTCCCTGCGATGAGGACCGCCTCTGTAGGATTGCTGAAGGATCAGGTTGATGCATCTTTCAATGCTGTTATCCGTGATCGCGTAAAGGTAATATCTCAAAATTTGGGACCTGCATAAAGGCAGTTAAACATTTTGGTCAGGATCCGCGTGCAACGTTCAGCAGCCGGATGATAACAGACAAATTTTTCCCTCTCATGTTCAAGAAGCCGACCGAAGACAATTTCTGGGCTGACTATAGTTTCGCTATGCAAGTGCTAAACTTTTACTTGTATCTGCTGATGAGAGACAAGCATAATCTCGTAAGTGGCAATGGTTATCTAAAGGAACCTATCCTTTTCACTCAACAGATACTTTTGGAGCACAGACAAACGTTTGGGACGAAGATGTGCGCGATTGGGTCACTCGTCAGTACATTATGCCGTTAGAAAATCTGGTCAATGAATCTGAACAAAAATGCAGAGAGAAGATAAAATTACACGACCATCCCCATAATCACATGGACGATGAGGAGGTGCGTTAAAGAAAGGCCTTTCAAGTGATGGAACTATCTCAAATGCTTTATACCATGGATAGTCTCCGGAAAACCAATTGGCGCGTTTGAATCTTCTAAGAGACGCTATAGGCCGTGTGAAGGAGCAAAAAGCTCCCAAATAGTTCCCTCTGCCTGGAAGACGCATATCTTGGTGCTATGTCATGTTACACATACCAACTTTTCTTTGGCTATTATACATGGTTCTTGTACGCTAGTTTGAAATTGTAAAATTATTGCTGTACATGGGAATAAAACAAGACAAAAATGGCTCTGCGTAAATGTGTCCGGGATGTATTCAATATGGTCGTAAATAAACAGAGTCAGACAATCGTGAGCTGGATGCATCGTTTCCTTCTTTGCGGGATCGTATGTTCTAGTAGGTTCAGTTGAGTCAGCTGACGCAATTAGATGTGACTAAAATAGGATTCCTTACACGATGGATAACATCAAGGTCATTCTCGATGTCGTCCCTAGGGAGTGTCGTGATCAAGACGTTGCTTAGAGTGGCCATATCCCTAAGACGTGATAAAGCGAGTTAAGGGTTACAGAAAACTACATAGTAGCTGTTGTATGAAATATTTAAGCGATCATTAAAAAAAGGATATGATCAACGGCATGTCGACGTTTAGCAACGGCGTTCAACATTCCCAGCTTGTTCCGCAGAATTTCTGCAATGGTTAGTGGACGATCTTTGCGTCCTTTACGTTTGCCTTTCGTAGTATGCTCTTTGGCTAAATAATATAAATGACAGGGTTAGCAGTCATACTACGGCAAGAAACACTTATCCAATGCATACTTGTTGGCGTGCTACCTATCGCAGAAGAAGTAGCCGCAGGAACGACTGAGGGATCTGTAGGTTTAGCTACTGTTCTTCGGTCATTGACAATGGCATTCCAGGCGTTCTTGAGGTTGCGTTTCCCGGCCTACAGATGATCGATCATATCAATATAGTTTGTCAGACTTACCGTGAGTAAAACAGATTAGGTTACCTCAAATTCTTCGTTGATGGCGCGTGCGTCATTGTCGTATTGCTTTCGCACACTCTCTCGTCGATAATCAGCCACCACTCTGGCTCTGCATAACGCGTCGTCCCGCTTTCGTTCAAGTTCTTTGACGTACGCATTGAACGCCTTGTCAGTTCCTACAAAAAGGAGAAATAACGTTCAATATGACTCTGTAAATTCATCTGGCTTATGTTACAGTCTGCTGACCATCCTGTAATGCCTTCAACTCTTTCTGCAGCGCCTCCATTTTGTTACGATATATCCTTCAACGTTGGTGAGCAAGAACGTTCTTTAATGCATTGCATTCAACCAGACATACTCTTCCCTGTTCTCAAAGACTTCTTCCTCAATCTCATCTGCGCATTCATTATATAGCTGCCATCTTTCTAACAGAGGGGGCACTAGCAGATCATAAAGCTCCTCTTTTAAAGCAAAATAGATTTGGCCCGCATTAGTTATAACAGACGCATTGATTACAAAACAATTGCTTTACCTTTCGGTAGCCATTTGCAATCGCCAACAAGATCCTCGATAAATGATTCATCCTCGTCCAGTTCTCGAGATTTCTTTGGCATGTCCGTTTTATTGTTTACTGCACCGTTTTGGGTCGTATTTGGATGATGCGTAGCGTTTATTCGCTTCTGGCGCGAATCATTATCTCGTTCCTGAAGCATATGGATGTCTTTGGCTTTATGCGTATCTGTTGCGGGAACGGACTCCATAATAATATCATTATCATTGTCTTTTTCAAGCGAGTTATGGGCCTCAGCAGTCGTTGGCTGATCATAGTTCGTTGCACTACTGAAATGTCCCGTTGATGCTGGATTGGGATGCTGGGTGTGTGCCAAAAATTGATGGTGCCTTTGATGCTGCTGCTGTTCTTCCCAAGAAGCCGACCACGTCGTCCCGGTCATATTTTCTGCAATGATCGTGTCTCCACCGTCGAATTGAATGCGATTTTCAAAGGCTTGCTGCATGAATTGACGGTCGCGCTGATCTTGGTGGGATTGTGCAACCATTTTTTGTTTTCCTTTTTCTCGATTCATTGATGACAAGATCTCTTCCGGAATGCTGTTCAACGCTATTTTTTGTCAACGGAAAAAAGAAAGAAGGGGGAATTGATTGCTCTTGCAGAATTTCCAGCCCAGATACTGCGCGCAGATAACACCTTTAGACGAGGTATTATGTTCCTACGGAAAGCATAACTTTCATACATCATTACACCCTTGAGTTGCGCCGCGGTATGCAGGGCACGGCGCGAAAACACCGCATCACGTGGCAGAGTGCTTCGTGTCTTTTTTTTGTTGCATATGACGTACAGAACAAAGGCGGTGCCTGTTTGGATCACCAATGTTTATGTCGGCGGTAGGCGAAGTGTGCATCTGAATGCAGCTTTTCGAAAGTGCGGCAGCAGTGAGCGGTCTGCATGAGGCGCACCGATCATTATCGCCTCCCCAACGTTTTGGAAGATCATAACGCGGCGCAGCAGTGAGCTCTCTAAAGCATACTCACACAACGGTGCAATCTTTTCGCAAGGCCTTTCTGGAAAACTTCGCGCTTAAACTCGACAATTACATTGAATCATTCAGTAAAAACATCATCTTGACAACGTCTAATCATGAAGCAAACGATATCATCATTTTTGTCCAGTCGCAGCTTGCTTAAAAGGTTAGCTTTTTGCCATCGCACTTTATTTTACTCTCTTGAAAATAAAGCTTCTTGAGTGCTTTTTAATGAAGATCAAAGATGAAAAGCATGACGAGAGACAAGCTTGCTGAGTATCCGAGTTAAAGTGGAAAGAGCAGGTCACCAGTCACGGCGGAGTACTACCATCTGCATTTGCCCCCATAACCAATTAAGCGCTCCCCTATACCGACAACTCCCTAAAGTGAGGTTCATTTAAAGCTGAATGACTAACCACTTATCAAGAGTATTATGAAGAAGATAACTCATGAAGTCGAGCAACGGCACCATCTAAAGTAAACCTATCAAGGGAAACGGTAATACATGCCTTTTATCAAAAAGCTTTTCTCAGAAAGCGTGCGGCTCGTCTCATAAAGGGGGACTCCAGCTATTTTTGGAAGCCATCTGCATTCTTTGCAAACGGAATTTGAAAAACGATGGGGCCGTGACTGCCGAAAAAAGGTATAAAAGAAGGTGGTTTGCCCTCATTGATTTCCTTGTCTCCCGGGCTGGGGTTGGTCGTGCTGGTCTGCCACTGGCCGGGGACTTCTGAAACCAATACCCTGCTTTAGGCTGTCCTGGGATTCCCCAGGGCGGCAATTTTTGGAAGCCCTATGGGCTAAACTTTGAAAAAAGAAAATGATGATAACAAAAATGAACTGCGACTTATTTGATTAGGTTGGCCGAATTGCCGGATTTTTCCCACGAACGAACCCCGACGACTGAATCGGTTTTACTGGCTATCATCCGTAATTTGAGTACTGTTGGTTGACGCTCGCCAGGCTTTACACTCTTGACCTCGGTGACAACCCATTCATAGTCATTGACACCACTACCCGATGCTTGGGTGTGTCTGCCGCAGTAGAATAGTAAAGCGTTGCCGACGAATTTGAAAGTTTAATCCAAGCCTTCACCCGCCATAAAACCTCAAGCATTGGAGTATCCAGAATATCGCCGAGCTGATGACCTTTGCTATATATATATATGGATCTTGTCCTCGCCGGCAAACTTCGCAGCTGCAGCAAAGAAATACCGATAAAGGTCTTAGAGAATGAAACAGTTAAAGAACTCAATTCCACTAAGCTCATCGAAAAAAGCAGCAATGACGATAACCCACGAGTGTTTAAAAGAAGGAACGGTGCTTGCATAGCCATGTTTGCCAATTGAATTCACATTAACAATATGAATCAAAGTACCTATATGAACGAAACACTTAATGAAGCACGGCTTTCCACAATATCACCGTCGACATAGCTCCGAGTAGTTCGAGACCTGTTAACCATTTAGTTTCAGGTTGAGGTGTCATCTGTAAACCTCATCAGATCTGGTCACGGCGCGATCTTACGCATCTCCACAAAGTAGCCTCCAATATGATGTACTCCAATTTCTTGTTTTCCAGTATGTCGACTGCACCAAGTTTCAAGATATATGTTTATAAAGGCGCAATGGGCTTTATTATTGTGTCTACATGATTCCAAAAAGGGACTAAGGGTAGTTTCGTCTCGGCAACGTGGTAACGACGTCTCCAAAACTAGTAATTATAGACTGTAAGAATTGCAACGGGCATCTCTTTACGATGTTAGAGAAAGATACCGGACTGCCATAGGTTTGAACAGAGGCAAAGACTACGAGCATGACCTGTGTACTTTAAAGGTGAATATCGCTGATCTTTCAGCTCTTTAAATGAAAACTCTTACATCCTTGTTCTTTTCTGCTGCCAGCATTTTATTCCGGAGAGCGCGCTTGTTTTCTTCTTCCTCTTGTTGCCGCTTTTTGTCTTCACGCATCTGCTGATCCGTCATCTTCTTCTTTTCTTCCTCTTCTTGTCTTGAAAGCTTTTCATTTTCTATGCGTTGCTTTTATTCGATTTCCCGCAGCTTCCTTTAAGCCTCTCCTTGCTCTACCTTCCTCTTTTCCTCTCCTTCGACTTGTTTCATTTCGTCGTTCGTCATAGCAGGTGGTGAAGGGGGAGGCAAACCTTCACTGGCTTCCAGAGCATTTCGCCGCTGGATTCACGATGGGTTCCCGATGCCATACACTTCGACTTGGTCAGGAGGCCACGGCCATCTTTGGTTACTGGCACAGACGCTTGGCTTTCAGTGCCTTGATATAGTGGTATGAAGCCAGCACGCGCTTAATGCCTTGTCCACGGGAATTCCTGGTTGGCTTTGCTGTTTCCTGGACGACCTACAGTTTTCCGACGGAGCTAAGAAGATAGATAAACACGTTTAGAGATAAAGTTCCACTTTATCTGCAAAGCAAAAAAGCTTTCTTACCTTGAGCCATGTTGCAGGACGACGGAGCAGCAGAAACGAGTGTGACGAAAGGAACAATACGGGGTTGGTCTCTACCACTACTAGCTTCATCACCGAGAGTGCAAAATTGGGCTGCAGATCCTTCCAAGGCTTCCAGCGCAGTAGCCATGTTAAACGTCTGTCGAATGTCTAATTCTGCGTCATCTATGCATCCCAAATTGTGACCAAATCGCTTGGTTGACTGGACGCAGCCATGCCGGATCTTCTCTAATACTTGTTCTTGCGCACAGACGGGTTCGGTCAAGACCTGACAGCGATTCTTCTTTCGTAGGAACCAATGAATAATATTTCTTCGTGCTCTGTGTACCACGGCATTGACCGCCGGAAATGTTTGCTTGTTCTTGCTGAGGGTATTAGTAGCGGCTGGTAGTGCTTCTAATGGCACTGACTCCTGGTCGCCGTCGTCGTCTTCATCTCTGGTATCGGACAGGTTGCTCTCCCGAAAAGATTTCTTGACCAATTCTCGATAAGCTTCTCTGGAAGAGGGTTAGGGTTCTATATCGATACCGACGTATCGGTATCGATCGTGAACAGTAACCAACGTAATACCTGTCCGTTATATTATAGATAGGATCTGAAGATTTTAATTCTGCATTGACAGAACAATTGAGATATTCAAATGAGATAAAAGGGGACGATGATTATCGTGAGACTGGTGGTAGCTGTTTATTAGCTGAAGAAGAGAGAAAAAGATCTAATAAAAAACTCTCTAATTAAGGTACGCAACTGGGATTGAAAGAAGTAATTCATATCCAGCACCAAGATCAGTAATGGATCATTGTTTATGCGATCCTCATGAACTGTGGATACCACAACAACAAAGTATGTACATTTATTTTGGTAATGAGACATATAATCAGTGTTCTTCTGCTTTTTCAAAGTATGTTGACCGTGAAGCAGTAAGCATCAGCTGCTTAGTAGTTGGCGGTTTTCGGCGGTTCCGCGTGTAATGTAAGTTTGACGATCGATGCCGATACGATACGATACAATATGAGCACGTATCGTCTCGATCGTATCGATAACGAACCCTAAAGAGGGTCGATCCGAAAGATATGGCCCAGGACATGGATCCATCGAGGTAGAATGAACGAGAACAACCTGTATCACTAAACACCGTCAATGCTAGAGCCGAACAAGATAAAGTTTAGATGAAGGGCATCTTTATATAATATAACAGCCAAGCATCGTACCTGGTCGGGGAAATGATTCACAGCCGCATCACGGCGAAAATTGGGCGGAACAGGGAGCGGGCGGGAGGGAGGGCGAGCAGGAGGGCGGGTCTCACCAAATCGCTCAGAAATCCGCCCTACAGGTTCCACAAGTACGGACCTGCAGCAGTAGAGACCTCGCGTCGTACAGAGTTTTTGGCAAAACCCACCCTTTTTCGTTGAGTGCCGGATTGAAAATGAGAAGACTATGTGCTCTTGTCCTTGCACCGTATACATGTCAGCCTGTGATACGATAAATCAGTAAACAAACCCTGATCATCTTATATAAATATCGGCCACTTACTGGAGCCTGAACGGCCAAGGATACTGCATCCATGACCCCAGTATCCACAGGTTGCCAGCTGCCCAGATCCTTCGCGGAAGCACATGCGACAGTTCTACATGTGGACGCGGTAGGTACGCGTGCAGAACTATCATCCTGTCCAATTGCCGAGAACGCGTTTAGTCGTCTGATAAGTCCAACCGTGATATTCAACAAGCGGCGCTCGGATCGATTGCTTGTCTGAATAGCAATGTCAATAGGCGTACCAGCTTTCCAGATGCTGCGCGTCATGGATACGGTCAGCTGTAGATAAGACTGAGGCTCCTTAATTGCATGCCTGGCTTGACGCATCACATTGACTGCGCTGTACCGGTTCACGTCCGCCATGGCTTGGGGGATAGTGTTGAAATACACCTCAATTGGTGCATTCTAGGGTTCGGATGGGACGGGATGGATGGGACAACAAAATCTGGGACGGGATGCTCCCATTCCCAGTTCCCCCTTGGGAAAGTTATCTGGGACAGGAACCGTCCCAAGCCCCATTCCAGATTTCCCATCGCAAGTAGGACCAGGAGGTCCCATCACAATGCCAAGCCTTAGTGCCTGCACCTCAAATGTGCGGTGTTCAAGTCCCGATGTAGTCGCTGACGATGAACAGGCCAGATGAATACTTACAAAACGAATATGCATTAGTATTGCTTTTGGGTTACTCAAGCTTGCTATTTGCTCCTCCAAAAAGTAAAGCACTGATCCGTTTCCGTCCGTGTAACTGCTACGCAAACCGAGCGGCAATTCAGTTATAAACGGTACGTCAACGTTTTGATTGAGCCTGAGATGATTGCCGACTGCCTCTGATAAAAGAGATAGAATCGGTTGCTCCAGAAATTTAAATGAGTGGTTTGAACCAGAATGAGGAGCCGAGTCGGCAGTGTCTGGTCCATCGAACAGGTGGAGTTAGTCAATAGAATAAACTATTCAATACAATCTTTCTTTGCAACTCACTCTCTACATTTCGCAAGCAAAGGACTTGTCCGTGGATGGCAATCAGGTACGAAGTAGTCTCCTCCGAGGGCGGTAGACGAACGATGATGGTTCTAAGGCTCTTAATCCGGGCGGGTATACGTGACCAACCGACGGTAGACGGCTGAAGTTGGCCAGCCGAAAGCATCTACACGACGGGTAACGACTGGAGGCGCTCAACCGGCCAAAAATATCCGGAAACCGACGGGTAGCTCGTTCGCCCGCCCGTAAAGAAGATAGATACACGTCACCTTCCTTGTCTTTTGTGCACGTTCTTCTTGTATCAAACCATAATTTCAAGCTTGCCCTTCTTCGCTTCTCCAGACATCTTCTCCGCAACCACTCCTGAATCTTGCTTTACAAATTCTGCTTAGCTGACATCCAACGCTTTTTCGACTTGGATTTTGGAAAATAAACTGAAGAAGAGATTGCGTCAGGAAAAGAAAGTTGGATAAAGATTCGCAAACTGTTTGCAACATTACCTTCAAATGTCTCGTTCTGATTGACGGATTTTGAAATTTTTGCAAGATCGAGAAAATCAGACACTGCCAGATGAGGATCCGCATTAGAGTCGAACGAAAGGGATATACATCGGTTGATTTTAACAGCACTCAGTCGATGGACTTTATGCGTCAGTCGGGCCCTGTTATATCCTGGCAGCGTGGAAAGTTATTGATACCTTGTCCTCATGGTATCAATATTCAAAGAAACAAGTCCCATTATTAAATCCATAACTTGCTAGGGTGCAACTGACCCAGATCAAAGGATTAGTCCAGGACGGACAGCGTCAAGAATATGTGGACGGTAACAAAGGTCAGCCAGGGTGTCCATGATTGTCTTTTCTGAAGTGCAGACGGTATGCTCACATTGACGTTTGACATGTCCTTGAGGAAAAAAAAGGAAGAGGAGAGCAGCGACTAACAATAGTCGCAGTCAATAAAGTAAGCATGACGCCTTTTGTATGAAAAGTATCTCGTAATGGGCAACAAGGCACCAGCCTTTAATATACGCCAGAATTTAGTTTACCTTGTCGAGGTCGAGACATGGTCTGATTTGTCAAGGCCCGTATTCATCCTTTAAAACAGACACCAGACACTATAGGACTAGTCATTTGTATCCGCAAATACTTTCAAACTTTAGTTTGGATGCTTCAAATTCTTGGAGAATACCTGTTAGAGGCGCTCCCAGGTACAGTTGCTTCCTGTGGCAGAATCAAAGGAAACCAAAAAAGGACAAAATACGTATCTAGTATCCTCAGAAAAGCGTTTTCCCCTTTGTACCTCCGGAAAGAAGCGATCAAGATAGTTGACCTCGTATTTCTACGTAACAAGAACAGCTTTGTTCCAGCGCTTCTCTAGGTAGTAATATTAATCCTCTGTGTCGCCAACGCTGCCATGTGCAACCAAATTCCGAAGCCCACCAGCTGTTGCTGATGATTTAGCAGTAGCATTCTTGTTTGTTTTCCCCCCTTTTCTCCAGCCAGTGGTTTGAGTGATTTCCAGACACTTTCGTGGATGATCCCTGAATTCGTGTTCGGTTCCTCCAGAGCAGCATGCAATGGTAGCGCCGGCAACTGGATGTATCCGTAAATGGCCTTTGCGTAGTCAGGCTCATACTGATAAGCACCTTGTAATTTGGCTCATTCTACTTCCCGTTGCCGGTTCGCACAGTTCTCCATCTCCTGGAATCCATCCTCATCCAATTCTCGCTTGGCTTGGCTGTATTCGACAGGCAATCCTGATCGGAAGTTCTGTGGTTCGAATTATTCGTGAGTTGTGTCTTGTTCATAATGCTTGTCTGCCTCTTTAATTTATCCCAATATGGAATTCGTGTCTGCGGTAGCCCATCTAGTAATTGAATATAACTCCATCACAAAAAGAACCCAACATTCCACAGAATACTGCATTCTATTTCTCTTATCTTACCGCATGTTAAAAATTTCGTCGTGATATGGACTTTGACACCTCATGGATGCTCTTGCAAAGTCTGCATTATTTTTTTGATTTATAAGTTACAAAGGCGGTGTTTCGATGCTGGAGCCATCATCCTGCAACAGAAACGGTATAATAAGTAAGCAGCCGTGGTTCATACAAAGCCATGATTATCACCTTTAACTTACTTTTCTCTATAACACCAAATGGCTCGAAATGTTTCCGTACTGCTTGTTCCATGTTATTGGCAGACGCTACTCGACCTTATACAGTGCTTTATTTTGTGCGTTAAAGGAATCGACACCATCCATCTCTTGTTGAATGTTCTTGTCGATCGACAAGTGTATAGGACCGCTTGCCGCGTAAGTAAAAAAGAGGAAAGCTTGCATGAATTTATCACGTCCAGACCAATCGATAGTCGTTTCTACTCCATCGTTCTCGTTCGGTACACGAAGGTGTATGTGCATGTGCGCTGAATTCCACCGATCATCACTCTGTTATTGGCAACTTGTTGAGACGACAAAATCGAGAGTCTTTGCTATGCCTGATTTCCGGAGAACAACCAAGGTTTTCATTTGCAAGACAATCTTGGGCAAAGAGTGATGCGCAACAATTCTGTTCCAGGTGGCAAGGTCTGGACAGAGTCCTCGCTTCCTCGACTTTAGGTATCCGTGATGCGTGCGATATTGTTCTTTGTCGCTCATCAAAGGCCGACCAGAATTGCATTTGAAGTGTGTACCAAGTAAGACAAAGCGGTCTGGGTCTGAGGGAAATCGGGAATCGGGTTACACCTGAAATTTCGTAACCTCGAACTGCCCTGGCCTGAAAGTGTTTCAGGCCTCATCCAATCGTCTCACAAATTGCTTACTTCCTTACTTGTTGATTTGATCGCTTCCGCGAAATCGGTGATGAAGAATGGAAAGAATGAGTCCATTTCACAAGTTCTGTTACTGGTTCATGCAGCAGCTGGGTTCAGTTGTCCCTCGCTGGCGGTGGTGGAAGAAGCCAAACGTCGGGTCAGTTCTTTATGCAAAAATGGTCTATCGGTCCTGTCTATGGCACTATCAAAAAGTCTGTCAGCACTACATTTAACAACTTTGTACGTATACTTTTTGGTCGACGTTTTAAGCAGAGGAATGATGGATATACAGTGTGGGTCTGAAGCTTATCCACGACTACAACTACGACGTTGCAGCGTAGTCTATACTTCAATCGAAAGCGTCACCTTCAGCTTGTCTAGTCCGCAGTTTTGCATAAGATCATGACGGCATAACGGCTGTGTACTGAGTCCTTGAGATGCAAATCAACGATAAACGACGTTACAATACTAAAGAAACAGGTGGCAAAGGATAAAGGTAACATTTCGCGGAAGACTATGCCTTTGGAGTGTACATGAGGCGTATATCGACCTAATAATACAGTCCCACGCAATACATCGATATTTGATAAATGAATATTCTCGATATACCGATCGACCTCTTCAATTACGGATTTTCTTATTCCAGGCGTATGTCCACTTGATATAACAATATTTTTTGTATAACGATCGCATTTCTTCGTCACGGACTGTCGATATATCGCGTTTGTATTGTTCATCCTTGCAGCTACTCAGGTTCAGCAAGAAAGCCAAAATTATAAATCATGAAAGCAGTTGATTCCGTTAAATCTGTTA
>JSYX01000750.1:0-14619 GCA_000787465.1 Thermomucor indicae-seudaticae | reverse complement strand
GGTAGCGCAAATTCGGCTTGCAGTTGATGTAAAATGTATTTCGAGTGACGCAAATGTTCAATCAATACACAGTATATAAAAGTCAAGCATGGGTCCCGTCGATCTCTTCGGGCGTACAAAACCCAAGTTGCATAAAAATTGTTTCTATTCTATCATTCTAAGAAAAAGAGGACCACAGTTTCTTTTCTTGGGCGGCATTGACCTTGTTCCTGAACGCAGCAATGACCTCATCCGGCTTTTCTGCCTTGAAAATACCGGTGCCAGCCACAATCACGTTCGCACCGGCCTCGGCTGAGGTATCAATCGTCTGCATCGACAATCCACCGTCCACTTCGATATCCTTGTCCGGGTACCTCTTGCGTAACGCTTCTACCTTGGGCATGCATTCTGCCATAAACTTTTGACCACCGAAGCCAGGCTCCACCGTCATTACCAAAATCATGTCGGCCTTCTCGCCAATTTCGTTTATGACGACTTCGGCCGGAGTCTTGGGTTTAATGGCCACACCAGCCTTCATGCCCGCCGCATGGATCTTTTCGATGACACGCAGTGGTGCGTCTGTGGCTTCAATGTGAAAACAGTACATTTCGCCACCGGCTTTGGCAATATCGTCGATCCATCGTTCGGGTTCGCTTACCATCATGTGGCAGTCTTTTTTTTTCTCATTAACTTCTCCCCTTCCACTTTTTTGTCTACGGTTTTTTATACATACCAAAGTAGGCCTGCGTGTGTGGACGCAACGAGGCAATGATTGGCGCACCCATTGTAATATTAGGAACAAAGTGGCTGTAGTAATAAGTCCATCGTTCAGTTTATCGTCGTTGTCTTCTTCTATCACCATTTTCATTACGTACGTACCCGTCCATCACGTCTATATTCGAGCGTCAATTGCCGTTTCCTAACGACGAGGTGTATCAAGATACTCACCGAGGTGTAGCCAATCCGCACCATTCTTTACCATACGTTTGGCTTCTGCTGCCAAATTGGCAAAGTCAGATGATAACATGGATGGAGCAATTTTTGCGGTCGGCATAGTTCTAGATCGAGTGGGGTAAAGAAAAAAGGAAGAAAACAGAAGGACGCGCGTAAAGCATAACAAAAGCGCGATTTTTGGAACAGCGCAAACCCGATGATTGGTCAGGAAACATCTTTACTTCTTCCTGCTTGATCCTTCATGTGATTCATGTTCGATACGTCGTCTTATCGATCCGATCCTCGGGTCAAGAAGGAGGATGTACAACAGTTACCAATGCGCCCACGGTTCTTGTAACCGTCTGCCTTGTTCTGATACCACACACTGTCGCAAAGCAAGAGACAGTACATATTTATTATTGTTCGATTAATCATTCATGAGCTCCAGAGTCACTGTACTCAGGAACCCGGGTATGCTGTTTCTTTGTTTGAAAAAGGTCTCGTAGTCGCCATCGAATATTTGCATGTACTTTTCCTTTTCGGTCCCCATCACACGTAATGCACCTTGCTCGTCCTTTTTGAACACAAAGCTCAACTTGGACTTGTCTATATAAGTCGAATGGACGTACGTGGCTTCCTCTGTAAACTCTAAGCTATATCCAAACAAGTTGCGGATAGTATGATTAATTTCATCCACTTTCTCGTTCCACACCTATTTTTCACTCCGCGTCAATAATCCGTATTCGTATACAGATACAGACAAAAGAACAAACCTGTAAGAGACGCATGTTCCGCTTCTCTTTCTTTGCAACTGTTTCTTTCAATCTCTTAATTTCTTCATTTAGGTTCTCGAAAGTGATACGTGGAATCTTGATCAAGACGCCCTGACCCTCCTCCTCGCTTTCGTCTTTTTGCTCTACTTCTCCCCGTTTTCGCTTCTTGCTATCTGATTCAGTAACTGTGGTATCTTCAGCTAGCAGCAGCTGCCGTCGTAGTTCTTGAACTTCTGCTTGAAGATCCCGAATCAACTTGGCTCTTAATTCTCGTTCTGTCGAGAATGGGTTGGCTTTCAGCTCTAATATCCGCTCTTTTGGCCGTGCTGCTTCCGACGACGGCTCACGAGATCTTGCTTCGTGCAATTCCTTCTCCAGCTTGAGTACCTTGCCTTGCCACTCTTTCAGTAATCCCCTCAATTTCGATAGGCTCTCTGTTAAAGAATTCTGTTCGTCTTGTTCCTCTTTCTGTGTCGCCACCGCTTCTTGGATTTGGCAGATGTCCTGATAGGGTGTTACAAGCCTCAGCAATTCTTCTCTTAATCTATATACATACCAGCAACTGCTCTTCGAGTACATTTTTTTCTTCAAGTAATAAGTCTCGTTCTTTCTTTAGCATGAGTTGATTATACTTTTCCTCCTTTTGTATGTTCTCCAGTTGCGATATCCGTTCCTGTAACTTGCGGATCTTGAAACACACAAGTCAATACGCTACTCACCGCCCCGTTTCTTCTACTTTTTACTTACCTGGTGTTCGTGATCGCGTATTATGTCCTCTTTCAGTTTCAGTTGTCTATCCAATGATTCTGCACGCTCTTGTTGTTCTGCCGCTTGTTCTCGAGCCATCTTTCTCTCTTGTGTAAGTTGATCCACGAGATCAGCAGGACTGACATATCTATCACCGATTTCCGATTTCATGTACTTTGCCCTTTTATCCTTGAATGAGAACCCTATCGTCTCTCCCTACAGGATGGTCCTTACCATTCTTCTCTTTCATATTCAAGTCTCTTTTTGTCTGCTTCCAGCCTTGTCATATTCTGTCGCAGGTCTTCCACCTCGCGTATCTTTCTCTGTAAATCAAGGTTTTGCTTGGCACGGATACGTTCCTCCATGTCCCTGAAATGGTTTTTGTACTGATTCAACTCGACCTCGAGTTTTCCCTTTTCTTCTTGCAGAGAGTTGATCATACTGCTTTGTCCTATATCTCTCTCTTTTAGTATTGGCTGTCTAGACTGAAAATTGGCATGACATACGTTTCCATTGTTCGTCAAACTCGCTCATCAATTTTGAATCAAATTCGGCTGTCTTGAACCTTGCAAGCTCGTTATTGGCTTCCTTAAGTTCATTGATCAGTTGAACTTCCTGTTCCTTCAACGTTGATATCGACTTGGTTTGCAGCTCACACTTTTTGTAGCACGCGTCAGCCATCGCCACTTTCTCGCGCTCGCCCCATCACATTACCTGTTCCTTCAAGAATACGATCTCTTGTTCCAATTCAGTGACTTTCGTCCGTTCTTGTTCATCTTTTAACTCTAGCATGGTCTTGATAGTCTTTTCGGACGACTGCGCCTCTTGAAGCTGATTATGCAACATATTCTGCTCTCGTCGGACACTCTCCAATTGATCCCGCAGCTTTTTCTGTTCCAAAACCGTTTAGATATATGCATCGCCCTTGAACACCATCATCCGTACCATTTCTTCGGCGTGTTGGGACTTTATGAGCTGCAAGGCCGTCTTGGCTTCCTCGGCACTCTTCATGTGGTATACCGCTCGTTCTTGTGCGTCCTATGATACACATAAGCCTCTTTCCTTGACGAAAAAGGAAGGACTCAGGGCTACTTGCGTTTTTTTCATCAATCAAGGTTCGAATCGTGTCTTTCAGACGCTCTTGCTCGATTTCCGCTGTCTTTTTGAGAACGGTCCGTTCCATTTCGGCCGTCGACAGAGCCTGCCGTAATTCTTCGATCTTTTTTGCGATTACATTCGTTTTGGCTATCAATAACACGGTCAGTCAGCCCAGCGCGATCGGCGCGTGGCGGGGCGAATACCATCTTCTTCTATAAGCGCCTTCTTTAGAGATTCTGGAATCGCGTAGCCTTCCCAATGAGAAAGGTCGGGACCAAAAGGATGCGGCCTGGGAGATCTCTGTGATCCTCACCAACTCAATCAAAGTGTCCCTGATGCACACGCGCACGCTGTGATTTTACCTGATTCTTCTCCATCTTCGGAAACCACAAGAAAAGAAATAATGCTTCGCCGCTGGGGCTGAAATTGGGAACAGATCATGGATCATGCAACCTGCCTATTGGATAACCGCGCGTGTATTGTACCATTAGTACAACTTTACCGACATCGATACGTGCTTCTGTTTCCCAAAATTCCCAACAGAACGTGGCCACTAAGCTGTCTTTGTTCTTTTGGGCATCAATTTCATCGTTTACCAGTAGCACGTATTGCTCAGTTCAGGAAACCCCTCAAAGGCAGTAAGTGATGTTATTATTGCCTCTGAGCATTGCCCAGCAGCCTACTAAATTGCCACAAAAAAAAACATAAAAAGGTCTCCCCGCCATAATCCACTTGATAAAGGAAAAGATGGTATCCTCGGACGTAGGTCCCGTCACGATATAGCGTACTGGAGGCTCAGGTCCTTCTTTTACATACTCATCTGGATTGTCTTTTTCTTTTGTTTGAAATATATGTGGCAATGCCCCATGTTTAGGGTCTCCACGTTTTTCATTTATTATGTTGCCGCGACTATGGTAAAGGGATTTCCCTTAAGTTTCCTCAGCATTATCACTAAAATAATTGTTCAGTACAGGTAATCGATCCTGAAAGAGAAGACGCTATTCCTGTGGACACATTTGTACGGGGTTGACGGATAGGCTCTCTGAACTTGTCTTCTACTTGTCCATACGTACGGATAGAAGGAGAAACCAGATTGCAGAAAAAGAAGAACGAACCAATGCTAAGGCAATTGCACCTGTGTATAGGATATTTCTATTTTAGATCCATTCTATTGCTTTCTTCCTGCTACTGACAACTACTCTATCTATGTCAGTGCGTCTACAAGGTAGAAGGATATGCTTTCTTGCCAATATTTGACGCCGTTTAAGATCCTCATGGCCCACATTTATACGGACGTAGTTGTGCTGTCGTTCCGTCGTGCGTTTTCACCAGGAAGCCAGTCACGGTACGAAGACACCGATTACGCATTGGATACTTTGCTTACTGTGTTCCGTGTCGACGGCTGTTCCAAAGGAACAAGGGCATCCGTGAGAGAATGGACGCGTCAGACAACACTACAGACTTGGATTCGTATTCCTGCAGATGACCATGCTCCAAACCAATGGGCGACTCCGAAACCTTCCAGCCTGTTGGTGGCATCGAGTTTATGAGCCGGACTGAGATATTGTTATTTGACGGTTATATGTTTCCTGGACTCATCGGCCGGAATAAGAATAGGAATGTGATAGTGGTCACTGAATGGACAACAACAGCTATTGACGGTACGGCAGCTATCGCCATGGCGACTTTTGCATGTACCGAAGGCAATCAAAAGCGGTGTAAACAAGTCACGGATCCGGATTCTCCTAGGAACGCTTTCATGGGCAAAACGATAACGTTGCTCTTCATTGTGAGAGAAAGAAACCCGTTTCTATCAATTGTTTTTATGTCCGTTTACAGCGTGCCTTTGGGCTGCTTAGATTATCGTAAAGAATCACCGACTCATTGATTCGAGAATAACAGACACCGTGTATCTATAGCGATTCCTGAACGAGCATATTGCCCAGAAAATACACCCCACGGTCAAGAAGGGATCAACACGGAAGTACGACCCCTTTTTTAATAAACCTCAATGAGCGTCCGTCTATATACAATGCAACAATTAATTAAGACTGTAAAACCTGGTCGAAAGTGTTATCAAGTTGCTAATTTCATTATTGTTATGGAAAGACGCATCCTATAAGCCACATTCTTTCGTTACTGCAACCAAGAAGGAGATTACGTTGTGTAACAAGCATTATTTAAACCGAATTTTCGGTGAAATTTTTTCTACACATCTCTCTTCCTATTTCTTTTCAGTATTATCATGTCAGCTCCTTGTTCCGTTTTGGACAACCACAAACTTTGGCATATAAAGCAAGGTATACATATCCAAATTTTGTCACTTTACCGGCGACCAGATGCTGATATTGAAAGCCATTCTGCAGCATTTACATGCACCATATGTCACGAGTTTTACAGCGACACCTACGCATTGGAAAGAAGTATGTGGTCAGAAAAGGGCATAGTTCGAAACCAAAGGGTTTGCGGTCTTTCAATTTAAGTGGGGGCCACGTAAGAGCCTTCGAATAGAACTGTAATCAAGACTTGATTTGACCTTACGCCTTTTTTTCGAAGTCATCTCCGGCTGGGATCGGATCCAGGTTCTTCGATGAATGTTCTCGCCAGTGGGCGCATGAAGCCGGAGTGTGGTAGATGAGACTGCTTTCGTTGTGTATCTTGGAATGTGTTTTATGTTGACCTTTGCCAATAATTTATTAGGGCACTCGTTTTGCGGCATCTGTGCCAACGACTGGATGCACGTCCAGAGAGCTTGCCTTTTATGCATAAAGGAAGTCACGTCGCAGCCTATATCATGAAGCAAGGGGGTGAGTTCAAAAAAGGAACCTGTTTCTATATTATGGGAGATAAAGCCAAAGCACATTTTAGTTGAAGCTGTGCGGTGCTTAGTATTTGACGAGCCGCCAACATATGAAGAAAGCCAACAGCTTTTTGGAGAATCTCCAAATCAGGAGCTCTCGCCGCTGAGGGAGCTCGACGATATGGATGATTTCGATTTTGTCGAGTAAGGAGGCGCAGAGAAAGCCTGCTGTGTCCAGTCCCATTGATTTTTGTTGTTGTTTGACCTAGGGTCCGCTGCCATTTGTGCGGCTGGGAGCTGGACGAGAATAGTGTTTGTTTGGGGTTTGGAGCAGTTTACGTTGGTGACGAGGAGCATAAAACGAAGAACGAAGATGATGACGATGATGAAGAAGAAAGAACAGGAGGAGAGGAGACGCAGCATGACGGTTAAAGCGAAAGTCTTGAAAACATGAATGGATGTCACGCCAAGGCGAACCAATGGCGACATCTAACTCTGACTGACAATCCGTATGCTCGTCCTGGTAAATCTTTGCAGTATAAACAGGGAGAAGCGGTTTTATGACGACCATAATGTCCTCAATAGTGCCTTGGTTCCCGGGCGTGGCGATGATACCAATGCCCCAAAACAGGTACCAGAATTGGTGTGGGAACCTAAAGTAACGTATCTTGTTCCGAAACATCCAAAACCAGAACTGACCAGGGACATGAACCTTTAGTAAAAGGTCTTAGTCGATCAGCCGGTGATCATCGAATATTTCGCCTTATATAAAGAGCGCTTGAAATTGACCATCGGACATGTGTCCCAGTATGTGCCTTGGATGGATCCACAGTATAGTATGCTGTCTTCGCGGTATAATGAAGCATTATGAGTATGCTCAGTTGAGCAGGAAGAGCAATTTATCGAAGTGCTACTTAGTATGTAATGCCCACGATTGCTACCGAAATTGCTAATCATCCGGGTTTAGTGACATGGATATGCTTTCAATGCCGCGGACGACACTGTAAGCCACTCGGATATCCTTTGCCGCGGCCTTCGCCGCGTTAAGCTTCCTTAGCCTTGATCCAGTCATGTTCTCGGCAATCTTTGTCTCTTTCTCCTCGCGTGCTGTTACACGGTTTGGTTATACTTGACAAATCCTGTATGATCTACAATCAAAGAAGATATATGAGCGCTCCTTTCCCAATATAGCACTAGCGCAATATCCTGCCTCTTCGTACGTTGCTCATACCAAGTGGAAGGCATCGGAAAGTCTACTTTTCATTGCTCATGCAGTCGAAGATCCCTACTTTTAATCCAGTTTAGTCTATTTTTGTCCAGTCTTACTCTTAGCGCTCTACTGTCTTGGTGTATAGAGAGCCGCGCCAACGTAGTTGAAAAGGCTTAGGTGTTGATGGAAAATTGCCGACTTACAACCTGGTAATTCTGACTATATCACGTGTACATATCTCGTTAATCGTATACGTGAAGAATGTCTTTTCCATCGATTCGTTGTGATGCTTTTTGTAAAAAAAAAGAACTGTGCCATGCAAGTCTCACAGAAAGAATTGCGCAAGTCGTCATCATGGCAATAATGATGCTATCGTTGGTCCATTATTGTGTGCTCTGGACACGGACCTATTGCGGCAAAAAGCGAGGTTTAATACTGATGTATCCATTATGGCTTGTCTTGGATGCAAGATCTAGCCGTATACAAGAAAATAAATTCACCACCATTGGACAACTCCACAATAGCAGAAGGTCAGAAGGAACAGGTGACAGCGGCTGATGCGGTCTCGTCATGAGTGATCTGCTTGATGTTGTTTTGTAAGTCGTCTGGAAGGATGCTTAGGATTGTGTGATAACATATCTTGCTTCCTCCTGTCACGTTTTCCTAGCAAGCAATCAAAGTTGTCAGCGCCACAATTTAAAAAGCGTACCTCTTTCTTCATCTAAATCTTCTGGCCTGTCCTTGGCTTACGTCTACCTGCGTCCGGATTCTTTAAAAGCGGTTTATACTTTTGTAAGCCTCGCTTTAACTGACCAACATGAAGCCTCAACCGACGTTTTGACATACTATTCAAGCATATTATACATAATATCCAGTGTAGTTCTCGTCATTTTCTCTCTTCCCAGTATGCTGTAAGTATCTTTTCTAGCTTTGGCAGAAAAGAAAAGGACAAATCTGTTTCATTTGAGTCAGCCGCATGAATTTTCATTTTCATCCTCCGTATAGAACGCCTATGTGTCGTTAACGCTTTTCGATGGGAAGTCTTTATCCAGAGAAAGAGTTTAATCTTCGAATCCCAGAGAACTCATTTTTAACATGATTCTTATACCACATTATTGCAAATAGCACCAGTTTTAAACATATGCCCTTTATATACATACCAATCATTCCATTCCTAAGTCTTCAGGAGAGGCCCCTCCGTTGTAATTTAATGTCTAATGGATGGTAATAAAATTGCACTGAATTCAAAGAATGAAATATCAAATGCCTTTCGTCCACCAGTAAGGTCTATGTTGTACCTGAGCTGTTGACGTTATTTTGGTGCTTTGTGGAAATCGATGCGCCGAAGCTGCGGGCACTTTATTTTTCAAGAATGCGATCGAATGTTAAACGATTCTTGCTCTTCAACATTGCTCTTTATTGATTGAAGTTTTTGTCAAAAACCGGAAAATCGCATCCTACCGGAGGTAATCGTGCCGTGCCGCGCCTCGTTGCTCTCCGACAACCTTCACAATTACACTAATACTTCTACAAACGAGACTCCAATAAGTGTACTGAGGATTAAGATTACATGGAGAAGGATGTGTCTGAGTCAGCTTTGCAAGTTTAGCAACGGACAGGGAAGCTCCCGGGAAGTCTTCAAGTGATAAGGGGATACGGCGTCAGGACAGGAAGATTCTCTTGAGATTCCGAAGATATTGGGTGACTTCGAAAAGGTTTACGTAGAGTGGTGAGTGGCGGACAAATCATTTTGCGAATTGACCATCTTTTTAGCACAATAGGACTGTGTATATCCCATTGACATACACATACCCCGTTAAAATCTCCAGGTCAACCGAAGCCGAAAACAGCGACGGCGAGAGGATTTTCAGATAGCGAGGGTCGAAAGCTAGGAAGTTGAAGTTCCTGTGGATCCCGCGTTAATGCAAGCGCAAAAGGAACGACGTCGTACAGCCGCTGCGTGTATTTGTCGTACAGTTGATGATAATAAAATTATCCACCTTCTTCTCATGTTCCTCCATCATCGCAGCAGGGACATAGTGCTGCTGCATCACGGAGCACTTCCCGCGGATTGACGAAAAGGCGTTGGCATAGGGTCGCATTGTCGCGGCAAGCAGGCCAGGAACATTGCAAGTGCAGCGAGTGGCATCCGCGGCCTGCCGAACCAGGCAATGTACGACTGGAAATTGCTCTGCCCGCCACCGCCAGAGAACTTGGTAATTCTTCCGATGTAGTAAGCTTCGCCAAGTCGCTCGAGGACAAGGTATACATGGTCTTTAACACCAAAGGTCAAAAGATTTAATCACACTTATAATAACAATAAAAGTGCAAACTCACCGTTGATGTTGACCTTCGAGCCGTGCACAATTTCAAGTCCAGGTATCTATCACACACTGAGTAAAACCGACCTTCAGGGAGTAATGCTTTACTGCAAGGTCACTCACCGCTATCGTGGAGTAGACCCAGTAAATTAGTACCACAATAAAGCAGGATCTCCATGTACTTTCCAGTTCGTCTCATCAGCAACACCATTACATAGAAGCGTGGCGATCGTGATGGGATGCGCGTTTCGCTTTCAGTCAGTGGAGGCTAAAGCATAAGTAAAAACGAGCAAAGCGTATGGAATGGCGTCACCCACAGCTACACTGAAATAGACCATCTAACTTAGTACTTACTGGTAGTTCCCTCGCGTCCCAGAATAAACCAGAGTCTCACGTGCTTCTCAGTTCGTTTCATCAGCAACCGTCACTATACACAAGGGTGGCATTACGAATGAGTATCCTTTGGCTGGTTAGGGCCATGGGAGGTTGGAGCTCAAGCAAAGAATAGCAAAGCATAAAGGACAGAAATCAAGCTTTAGCTTACCACAGAGAGGTGGACATTCCAGTTCATCTTGGTCGTCAAGTATAACGCAAGTTGCGTTAACAATATCGCTGACATCTGTAAGCAGTTGCAGATAATCGGTACAGACAGAATTGTTCACCGTCGACATCAACTCAATTGTTCGGTGGTTGATGTTCGACTGAAGTTTGCATGATGCCGGAAAACAGTGTAGCTGTCCTGTACAATGAACGCAGGAGTTGTTTAAATATACACCAAGGCTATGCGTATTCACTACTTGCGTCATGAAGAAAAACTGTTCGGGCCCTGCAGATTACGTGTAGAGTTCATGGTAGAGAGCGAAGGTGGATTCCCGCATCTGCGCTGGTTACACCTGACACTGTCCGTCTGGGCTGACACTGATATGAATTTGGCACTATCTTTCATGCTTTTCCTAAAGTTTCCTTTGTTTATCACAGCTTGTTTTTAATTGAGGTTTGTACGCATATTGGGCAGGCCGTAATAAGTTGGAACGGTGCCCCTCTGGGCTTCACAAAAATTACTAATCAGTCTTCGGCAATAGAGCGATCAGAATAAGGGCTGCTCAGTCCCTTTTTTACTTGAGCATACAATCGTCTCCACATTATCAATCTTTGAAGCGGATACCTGTTCCAAGGAACCAGTTGGTCAAACTTGCGAATCTTCTTTGCAGTTCACGTTTATCTCTGAGAGTCAGGGAAACTGGTTCTCTTACGCTTTTCATCCCATAATAAACTTCCATCACAACATCATTGCCCTTCCAGGCGTCCCTATCTTTAACTTTTTGTTTTGCATTTATGAAGCTCTCTGCTTCATTTAGCTGAGTTCTATCGAATGGGGTACCCGAAAGATGTGGAAACAACAGGGTGACCATAAGCGTTCCAGGAGCGCTAATTGGCATGGCATTCATGTTTTACCAAAAGAAGTTGAAAAATAAAAGGATTCACCGTGAATGAGATAATCGGAAGATTGGCTTTACACTCGTGATTGACAAACATGCAACAGTTATCTCTGTCTATAATTTAGATTTATTTGGCAGTTGGTTGTGGCAACAAACGGCCTGATTAGGAAGTGCTCACCGCTTAACTGACTTTTGATTGGCCTTGCGTCTTTGCGCATAATGAGCCGATTGCTCTGTGTAGCTCCCTCAAAATGATGCAATCAAAGTTTACGCGATTGTTTTTGATCCATAACATTCATCTACTGCAGTAAACGTTGTATAATACCACTCTAATCGGTCAACGCTCTGTATCACTTTCGACTTTGTGGATGCATTGAAGATAGATACGCGGTTACCTCGCCCGTCGCGTTGAAAAAAGGCCTAAACAAGTCCTAAGCGTCCTTGCGGCGACTGAAATCACCCGTTTCTTCGCGAACATACACCACTGGCTTTTTGGAAAGCTATAAAAGAGGTCATCCAATTCAGGAGATCCCTTTCGTCTCTCACTTATCCACTTCTTTCAGCATGTCTGCTTCTCCTAGTGCCTTTGATTACACCCAAGTTACAAAAGAAAACTTCGCTGAAGCCTATGTGAACATTGTTGACAAAGTGGCATGTACTGATTACATTGTGATCGCCACGGAGTTCACTGGCTACCTGAAAAATCCCGATGACAACGTCTACAAGCGCTATGTTCAAATGCGCAAGAATGTCAACTCGCACAGCCTCGTTTCTACAGGGATCACGATAATCACGAAGAATGACGTCGGCAACGGCGCACCGGAATACCATTTTGACAATTTCGAACTTCTATTGAGGAATGTTGACAAATTCACGGTGGAACCGTCGCTTTTGTGGTCGCTGGCGCGAAATGGCTTTGACTTCAATCGGTTGCTCTTGGTAGACCTTCCCTATCGCCAGGGAAAGTACATGGAAAGCAAAGAACGAACCGGCAGGGATATGATTTTTGAAGTCTGTTTCATGTCAAGACGAAAAGAATCCCGCTCATTGTGCATGATGGGCTCGACGATTTGATGTATTTCTACAATAGCTTCCTCACAGAGCTTCCCAGTGACTTGGACACTTTTTCGGCTGAGCTGGCGGAACAGTTTCCTGGCGGTGTCTTTGATACCAAGCATTTGTCTAAGAAAGCATGCTATGAGCCGAAGACCTTCCTGTCCTATCTCTTTGCGAAGTATAAGCGTGCGCAAGATAGGAAGACTGACGAGCGGGCCCTCTTTGAAGCGCTTGTTGAACCCCCGCTTCCGGCAACAGGCAAAAAGCGACGCCTGCCCTTTGATGACGACCGCACGTGGAAGCGAATGAGGATAACGACGAAACACCTTGGTCAGACCGACGGCATCTGTAACCAATATGCGGTAAGTGAACATACAGCATGCTCTGTCAGCCACGTCGATAACCTGTAATTCTGCTACTACTAGAACCATGGGTTCTGCTCATATGGTACGCAGTGCACGTTTTCACACGACTCGGAGAGGATCTTGGACCGTGACGAGAAGAAGCGAAGAGTGATTGTTCAGAAGGAAGTCGTGGATAAACATAGCGAGAAGGACGGTGATAAATACCAAATGAAGAAGAGGCCTGATGTTGTTGCCGAGAGCGCGAAGTATACAGAAGCTGAATGCAGTAGTAGAGCTGAAAGGAAAGAGCGAGGCGAGAAGAGGAAGACAAAGGTTGACTTTGAGGCCGCGGTGGCAGGGAAGCACGAGGTGAAGCCAAGAAAGTGCTTTAACCACGGTGCACACTTTGACGCATTCATGACCGGTTTCGTATTTTCTCACCTCGAACTGGAGTTGGGGAACAAAAACCTCAACAAGCATATAAACAAAGTATACCTGCGCCTCGCCAATTTGGACTTCCCGTTCAAGTTGCCTATGGACAAATACGAAGAGCCGAGCGCATTATGCCCGGAGCATCTCTTCGAATCGAGTACGCAGGGGAAGAACCGGGATCGAAGACCTATCTAGACGACTAGATGGTTTTGTTTAAGAAAGCCGGTTAACAGGTTTTGTTTCAAAAAGCTGCTTCACTTTGTCATATTGCGTGTATCATATCTTTAGCTTATTTTATTTTTTAGTTTTATCGCTCTATATTACACTCTTTGCTCATATACATTCGCTTGCTAAATCTTTAAAATCCTTGATTATTTAGGTTGCCCAACTCTTAGCGTAAAATTTTTGGGACGGACATTCTTAAAACTTTTCGTCGTATATCTCGTAACAGTGTCTATCAGATTCGCCGACGTTTCTCGAAGAATGTTCTATTAGTCATATTTACCGCAGTAGTATCTTCGGTGCGCATCAAATCGCCGACAAGAATTAAAAGAGGCATCGATTGTCGTAACGTACAAAACAGTGGAGTATCAAAACTATGAGAAAATCTAGGTAAACTACGAGGAGCGATATTGAGCCTGCAAAGGCGCTAAAATCGGAATTGTATAAGGTATTCGGTAATTATCAGCAACAAAGATTAACCCCGTGTGCAAAGGAATTTACTTTCCAAGGTATAATTTTCGAGAAGGCTATCGTGTTTGGACCCTGATATCAGGAACTCAAACATCTTTCCGCTTATGTTTCTTGAGCATTAATGGTGTATTTGATGTTGAATGTGATATGCCGGAAAAAAGCCGCGTAAGCAGATACGTTTTAGGAGACGGACGCAATTTATACAGCTGTCCAACATGTCCCATTGTTACACATGTACGATTGCGACATTTAAGCAAGCCGACAGAGTTAAACATGCTGTATCCGTACAACATGTGGTCCGCCCATACAGGTCATTGGTACAACCTGTCAATGGTAATCAACATTGCTTCGTCCATTCTAAACAACTAGTCGTGTTGTTCCTCAATTAACACGGGTGTTGGGATCCCGCATCCCGGTACCAGTAACACTAGTTGTAACGACCGATTGGTGGTTTCAGATCATAAACTGTTATTCTTCTCTTAGATACAAATAAGAAGTGTCCTCTCATAATAAAAATAGTCAATTATTCGATTTTCAAAGCATTTACTGCCTTTTCTTCTTTATTGCTGTTTTTCCATCTTATGGAGGACACAAAACATCATGGGTGGATGACATCGTGCGTTGCAAGATTCCATATATTCTCGTATGATTGTTGCTGAACCGTATGATCGCGCTGCACCTCGAAAGGAGAACGATTGATTGCAAGATAGTATTTCAGGTGAATCAAAACTATTTTGTTATCGGAATAGTTTTAATGTCGAGGCACTATTATTTACGTGGCATCTCCAAACAGC
>JSYX01000748.1:0-12736 GCA_000787465.1 Thermomucor indicae-seudaticae | reverse complement strand
GGCGATAGCGTTTGGGTGAACTTCCGCGATCCAACTGTCTTCGGATGTTGTTCAAATGTCTACCGGCCAACATGTGGTAGAAATTCGCCCTGACGACCAAATTTTGCCCGAATTTCTGCCGGCTAAAATTCGACCAAAATTTCCACTTTTTTCCAGTGTTACTTTCATTAAGTCCACCAAGCAGCGCAAGGGAGTCTTCCCTCGTATTCTTCGAGGTCATTGATTTCACGGCCTTCGGATTCAGAAGGTCGTATCGTTATTAATGCAATATAACGAGTTTTACTAAGCACTCACTTTCATGTAGCTGGAAAGCCTTCATAGAGGATCAAGACAAGAGATTTGCGAACAGGATTCTCACGGACGGGTTCTCCGTAGACCTTTGTTTGCAAGGAGAGCAAAGGACTGGCTGTGGAGCACCGATCTGGACTTGGAGGATCTCGACATCGAAGAACTAGAAAAACACTTTCATCCATGGGCCATAGATCCTGGACGCACCCAAATCTACGTGGCCGTAAACGGTACGGGATCTGGTTCTCACCAAGCCGCCAAATATCTACAAAGGAATATTACGCCATGACCGGTTCAACGAGAAGAGTGAAACGAACGCAAAGAGAGAAAGATGCTCACGGAATCTCGAGGCTCGAGTCACAAATGGATACAAGCAAGACCGCTTACTCGGAAAGACACCAGGCGTATGTACGTTCCCTTTTAAACCATTTTCAAACTTTAGCAAGTTTTTACGGGCCTGGGACAGCAAAAGCTCGCTTTCGAAGCTATCAGAGCAAGCAAAGAGCCCGAGAAGAGGTCGTTAATGTTTTAATCAACGGCGGCAAAAACTACTGAAAAAGACGCCGGCATAAGACAAAGAAGAATCGTAAAACGAGGAAGAAGAAACGCAAAAAGACAGCAAAGAACAAGCGTTTACGCTACCATTCTGGGTAAGCGTATGGGTGATCGTTTTGTTCTTGAAACTAACTAGCTGGGATACAATCCTAGAACATCATCTGTTCGAGCAACGCTGAACAAACCTCATCCAGAGGCAAAGAGGTAGCATGCTACACCTTTTGAAGAACGGCAGAAGATGCCACTCATCGGTTTTGGCGATGCGATGTTCGGAAAAAGTAACGTGAAGCTGAGAGGGAAAAAGCCTGGACTTGTGGGCGCAATGCGGAAGATTTGAAAACGACGAGAGCGACGCGGCGAACTAGTCGCAGTTACTGTCAGCGAAAGGTACACCTCTCAGGTGGGCTTTTCTTCCGAGGTTTTAACATGACGTATGCTTATGAGACATCCTCACGTGTGTAACGCATGCTTACACAGAGGATTGTCAAGGGTAATCACGCCGGACGGGATATCCCACCATCGCGTAACAGAATGTGAAAACTGTCATACACTTTGGCAAAGGGATCTGAATGCGGCAAAGAACATGTACTTAATAGCTGATTCTACTTGGCGAGTGGATGGACGACCGAACATGTTTTGCGAACCGCAACAATCCAATATCGCCAGTTCGAATGTGGTTTCTTCATTTGTCTAGCGATGAAGATTTAGATATTTACCTTGTGGTAAGTAGTAGAGATCTGATTTATGGTTGACTTTACTAATTCATGTTTGCGAGGAATAAAGTTTTGCGCTAACTACGAGATAATTGCGTTCCCTTGCGCACATACAGCGACGCATATTTAACTCCTTATTGAACGCAGATTTATCTCGTGGAAGGTGCTTAATGTTATTTCTTTAACGCAAACACACTTTTGAAAAACAGTAGTTTGAGAATCTTTCAATAAATTCCGTGCTTTCATGAGAATAATCTAACAGTTATGGGAGGATCTATGCAATAACCAGCTACTCTATGAACAACTTTGACTCCTTGTCTTCAACATGCAACAACATTATAGCTACATGCGCAATTCATTTTCCGCTTATGATATACCCTTGTAAGTCTCTTTTCGGAACAAGATCACATTGTCCAATCGTGCACGCTGACGATGTTACGATTCTGCTCTGCTGGTGCACGTACATCGGCAATTCTATACAAGAACGCGGCGCGGGCTCATGCTTCGCGGATACAAAGTAGCTTGCTTCGTCCAGCCTTGTCGTCTGCGACGTTTGGAGTACATCGTCCGCGGAACAGTCGCTTGGCCTTTTCAACGAGTTTCACACGACAGGCGGAAAGAACGGCTTTACCTGAATCTGTCGACAGCAGAAGCAAAGCGCCAAAGAAACCTGGCGACTGGAAAGATTTGAAACGGCTTTTTGCTTTGGCAAAGCCAGAAGCAAAGAGCATATCCGGTATGCGTCAATACTATCAACACACGTAACGCCAGTACGCCTTACAAAGTTTCTGTTTCATGTTCAGCGGCTATCGGGCTTTTGGTCATCTCATCCGCTGTTACCATGGTAAATAATGGATGGAATTTGCCAAAAGTTAATTCTAAGCTTTTAAGCCTCTTGGTAGTCTGTACCTTTCTCCATGGGTAAAATCATTGACATCGTTACGCATCCGGATATGGAAGGGTACCTTGGATTGTCGATGCCGCAATTTATGGGTGCGCTTTCGGCAGTTTTCATTGTCGGGGCCGCAGCCAATAGCGGCAGAGTGCTACTCTTTCGACTGGCAGGGGAAAGGATTATTCAGCGGCTGCGAAATGAGCTATACCGGAATATATTGAAACAGGATATGGCTTTCTTTGACAAGAACAGGACAGGCGAACTGATTTCCCGACTGTCTGTGGACACCGCTATAGTCGGCAAAAGTATCACCGGGAACGTTAGCGACGGTTTGCGGCAAGTATACTAAGTTACTGACACGCGGGTGACAGAGACCACTGATAAAGCATTTTAGGGCCCTCGCTACTGCTACCGTCGGCAGCACGATGATGCTTTGGGTTAGGTAAGAACAGGGCACGTTCAAGCTATTGCAATGACTGACTTTGCCACTGCCCATCTGACGTAAATAGCCCAAACCTTACTGGTGTAATGATGCTTGTGGTGCCGTTAGTAAGCGGCTTCGGCATTCTGTATGGTCGCTACGTCAAAAATCTTTCCAAGAAGACGCAGACGGCATTGAGTGAGATCACAAAATTGGGAGAGGAACGTATAAGCAATATCCGTACGGTTCAAGCATTCGCAAAGGAGAAGACCGAATCGAAACGATATTTTGAACGAGTCATGGGAGTATACGACTTAGCCAAACGGGAAGCTATCGCAAGCGCTGTGTTCTTTGGCGGTGCGGGTCTTTCGGGTAATCTTGCTGTGCTTGCTGTACTTTGGTACGGTGGTCAAATGGTGATGAGCAATGCCATCACCATTGGAGACCTCGCGTCGTTTATGCTGTACACTGCATATGTGGGAACATCCTTAGGAGGTACAGTAAAAAAATGACCAAGAGAGGTCGATCTAGTACTGATAACAATCATTAGGCCTGACATCCTTCTACTCTGAGATTATGAAAGGAGCAGGTGCAGCCGAACGACTTTTTGATCTTTTGCAGCGTGAAAGTCCTATAAAACTCGAATGTAAGTCGCTCAATTAAAGAGCTTAGTGATACAGCATATGGTAAATCTCATACCTCGTTTCTCGTTTAAAAGCTGGCAAGATATTAAGTGACCTGAAAGGCAAAATTGCGTTCGAGAACGTACACTTTTCGTACCCGGCAAGACCTCAATTACCTATTTTCAAAGGCTTATCGCTAACTATACAACCAGGAACTGGTAAGGAAGTCAGCTTAACATTGGCCAGTGCATGACGCTGACGGAGTACTCTAGTAATTGCTATTGTCGGGTCATCTGGCTCTGGGAAATCGACCATTGGGTCCCTATTATTGCGGTATTATGATGTGGACAGGGGAGCTATCAAAATCGATGACACGGATTTGAGGGATATCAATCTTCGCTGGTGGCGAGAAAACGTAGGCGTCGTCTCCCAGGAACCTACGCTGTTTGCTGGTACCATCCGGGACAACATTGCCTATGGGCGTGAAGGCGCTACCATGGAAGAAATCAAGGAAGCAGCGACAAAAGCCAATTGTGCTTCTTTCATTGAAAGCTTCCATGACAAGTATGATACCATGGTGGGTGAACGTGGTGTGAGTTTAAGCGGGGGTCAGAAGCAGCGTATAGCTATTGCAAGGGCTCTGTTAAAAAATCCATCCATTCTTGTTCTCGATGAGGCCACTAGTGCACTGGATTCAGAATCCGAAGTCCTGGTTCAAGACGCCTTGAATCATTTGATGCGAGGTCGTACCGTAGTCACCATTGCTCACAGACTTTCTACAATCCGTTCCGCCGACCTTGTCGTGTGTCTTGACAACGGTAATGTCGCCGAAATCGGAACTTACTATGACCTGTTGAGCAAAGAAAACGGCGTCTTTCGACGACTTGTTGAACTTCAGTCGCTAGGTGGTCCTTCACCCTCCCGCAGCCCGCCTCCATCCGATGATTCTATGTCACAGCACCTGTAGAAACCGCGCACCTAACCCGTCCTCTTGTCATCATTTACATGTACATTTGCCATTTTCCCAACTCTTAAATCCATGGAATAGACACACAGATTAATGGATATACAGAGGTGACAAGCCAAAGATTAGCTAGTTAACGACCTAAAATAAACTGATTCGAGATCATAGATTGTTGTTTCTAGATCTTGCCGCATTTTCAATATCGTATCTAGTACTTCATCCCGTTGGCGCGTTAGAGCCGTCTTTCTATCATTGAGCAGTTGCGTCAAAGTCTGCGTATCGTTTAAAAGTAATTGCTGTTTAAGCTCTGTTATAAGAGCGAGGAGCGATTCTGCTGAACGGACCTGAACATAATAATAACCGTTATTGTCTGGTTGTCGCTAAAGGAATCTGTTCGGCACGTACTATTTGTGCGCTTTGACTCTCAATCTGATATCCTTCCTCTGCAATGCGGAACTTGTCCTTGTCTTTGTTCTAGGGATCCTGAATTGATGCCATCCGCGCTGACTTAGGAAAAGACTGGGAGTGAAAAAGTTACCTCTCCCACTCGTATTATATCGGTAAAACAGTCTACCAGTTTTGCAACATCGTCATCGATTCGCTTATTGTACTGATCTTCAATGTGTAGTAATTTCTGCCGAGCACTTGCTTGACTGCCTAAATGTGGAGCCGTTGCCATGTTTCACGCTGCAAGACTTTTCTCTCGAAAAAGGTCTAGACACCACGTGAGTTTCTCCGAACCTGCGCGCTGTTTAATTTGGATTCCTCTGCAACACGTATGCTTGATCACTTTGCTACGCAATTTCTTAAACATTTTTTTATCCCAACACCTTTTGCCAGCAGGACTAAACCTATTACGCCATGGGTCAAACTCTTTCCGAACCGGTTACAACAAAGGAATCCTCCGAAGGTGGAGATGCACGCGTGCTTTATGGAGCATCATCAATGCAAGGATGGCGAATCAGTAAGTGTAACCGATTGCTGATAGTATTTACCTTTTATCAATACGTCATGCTTGATTGCCTGCTGTGCATTGGCGTCCCTCAGTGACCCGCATGCTAAATATGAATCGGGCCTAGTCCATTCTTTCTTTGCTTTTTGTTTCCTTCCTTGTCCTCGGTCTACATATACGTTGTTCGACTTATCGTTTGTTGATAGATATGGAGGATGCGCACACTACAATTCCAGAACATAAAGATACAGGTGCGAGTTTCTTTGCTGTATTCGATGGACATGGAGGTATAAAGAAAAATTGCGTGGAACTCGGGAAAACTTGGCGTTGATTATTCCATCTTTAGGATCCGCCGTAGCAAAATATAGCGGTGAACATCTTCACAGGCTTGTCATTGAGTCAAAAGCTTATGAGAGTGGCAATTATCGTGACGCATTGAAGAAAGGGTTCTTGGGTATTGATGAGGCTCTTCGTGCGGGTTAGCTTCCGTTTCTCTTTCCTTTTTTCCGGTTCCTGCGGCATAGTATACTAAAGAATTGCATACCTCTCAATCAAGACCCTGAATATGCAAATGAAACGTCTGGATGCACAGCGGTAGCGGCGTTATTGACGAAGGATAATGTACTTTATGTGGTATGTTTTTTCTGCTATGATGTGATTGGAACAATTAGCTGAAAAAGGAAAGCGGGCTGGGTGCCATGTTTAGAGTAATGCAGGTGATTCCCGTGCGGTTATAAGTACGAATGGACGAGCTATTGCTCTTTCTCAAGATCATAAACCTGGAAATGCCAAGGAAACGGCAAGAATTGAGAAGGCGGGAGGACATGTTGAATTTGGTCGAGTTAACGGTAGGTTTTGCAGCTGAAAGTTCCAGTAATGGGGAGCGCGACTGACAGTGTTTCTTTTCTACGAAAGGGAACTTGGCATTATCAAGAGCGCTCGGCGATTTTGAGTTTAAACAGAGTCCCTCTTTGCCACCTGAAGAGCAGATTGTTACTGGTAAGCGTGGCATGTGAGAAAGCCCAAAGTGCAAAAAAGCTAATTGCCTGGGGAATGTGTCAGCTGACCCAGACATAACGGAACACAAGCTGACAGGTCATGATGAATTTGCGGTTCTAGCCTGCGATGGTACGGAAAAGAGAGGGGGCCACAGCGTTTGCGTGATTTTGCTAACACTTTGGGACGGACCGTAGGCATATGGGATTGCATGACTAACCAGCAAGTAGTGGACTTTATACGCGCTCGAGTGAAGGAGAAGGTTCCCTTAAAGATCATATGTGAACAATTGATGGATGAATGCCTAGCGGACCACAGCGATGTCGGGGGCGTCGGCTGTGACAATATGACGGTTATTATAGTTGCTTTCCTGCAAGGCAAATCCGCTGAAGAGTGGTACGACTGGGTTGGATCAAAAGTTTCCACACCTGCTCCGCCGAAGGATGCCGCACCTGCGCCAAAGGAAACACATGCGTCAAGTGAAGAAGAATCAAAAGATAGTACAGCTGAGCCGGAAACGAAGAAACTTCGGCAAGATGACAGAGAAGAGAAGGACACAAAACTGGATGCATTGTAGTTGCGGGACATATTGATGATTTGTGTGCTTTTGTTTTCATTCTTAACCGCAAGACAACATTTTCCTTGTTCACATGCCTATGAACATGAACATTTATTCACACATAATACTAATAGATCTTGAGGAAATGCGTGCGCATCGGAAATGCGTTTGCGTTTATTGTTAAACCAGCTTTACAGCTTGTGCAAAATGCATTTAGAATAGCGCAAAAAGTTCAATCAATAAACAATAGGTCTCACCACTTTGTGAGAGGTTGGTGGCCATTCTTTGCCATGACATGGCAAAATGGCTATTGACAACGACTCGGGCTTGTTGGCATATTGAGGCAATCCACCACATATATTGAGTGCGTGTCTTTATGTAAGGATATGATTGAATAGATAAGGGAATTGATGGGGATACAGGTGACCATATAAAGCGGCTATTCTTCTTTCTCGGCGACATGTGGAATAGCAGCCCATGGAGCTGCGAATTTGTCCAGAGCTATATCGTGCGTAACTTGAGATTTTTGCGGATATTCTCCTGTGTAAACCATGCCAGGTTCCTCTTGGATGTAAGGAGACGATACTTGACTGCTTTCCGAAGTTGCGATGGATCGGTTATCTTCCAATTCATCATGTTTTTGTAAGGAACAGCGATCGATCAGGGTGGACTCGTCTTGTGAAGCTTTGCGGACACCCGTCAAAGCACTCCATTGTGCACTGCTGCTCTGATCTTCATAAGGGTCATCCGCCGTTCTTGATGACAGCCAGTCTTGCAGGGGTGTTGTGGTAGTCGTCATTAAAGTGTCGTCGTCCCTGTCTTCCGGCCACACGTCTTGCTTTCGAATGACGGTTTGGAACCATGGATACTGAGCTCCGAATCCCTCTGTTGCACCCATGGCATAGTCACCACCATAGTTTCCGTTTAACGGTTCCGGTGTTCCGTCCCAGAGGAAATTGACTTCCTCACCATCGATAATATCATCGCCGTCGGGAGTCACTGTTACGTTAACTAGGATGGCAGGGCTTCCGTCCCAGAGTAATTGCTCTTGTGCGTCTGAACCGACTACACCTGTCAATGATGGTGCAGTCGTTAGCCAAGTACCGTCTGTCATCAGATCTTCGGGTGTTTTTACGAGCCAGTCTTTGAGAGGCGAGTGCTGTTGTTGTTGCTGTTTGTCTTTTTTGTGATAAAGAACGCCAGTCAACAGGGGCTTTTCTTTTTCTTCTTCATCATCATCTTCGCCGACTGAGCTCTCGTCTGTATGAGTCAACAATGGCGGTTCCTCAGAAATTGTACGTAAACCTGTCAAGGCAATTGTTGTTTCTGCCTGTTCTTGTTCCTCCTTGACACCTGTCAAAACGAATCCACGTTGTAGTAACTGTTTGCGCGCTGGGCTCGGGGTGGGAACGGCTATCCCAGACAATATGCTTCTTTCTTGTGCCTCAGGTACTTGAATAAGTGTAGGATGACAGGCTGTGGACGTCTGAATGGCGCGACGCTTGGAATCGCGCAGACGGAAAAGTAAAGTTCCCTATTCAAACGAAATGCAAGAGTCAATGATGGGACTCTGTGTCATTCTCTTTTCTTAGAGGGCCACACACATCATAAGCAGCTCGGACATCATCCTTGTTTAATATGCCCTGGTGACCAACGAGACAATAAACAGCTGTCCACGCAAGAATGACCTTAGTCCTGCAATATCCAAAGGGCATCAGTGTCACGTACAATAAAAAGGCCTATTCATTTCTTATTACCATGCTCGTGGATCACATCCAAGTGCTGCATCTTCCTGTGAGAGCTGCAATAATTCCAAGAGGGTGATAGTGGCATGACTGGGATCCGAGACTGCATACTTGGAAAACATGGCATCAAACTTCTCCTGGTCGAAATGGCCATCGTCATCAAAGAATCCAAAAGGTTTCTTTGAGAAAAGACAGTCAGTACTACATTTCGATGAAAGTAGACTCCCACTACTTTACGTTTGTATAAGACAGCTTCTTGATATTGGTGCGCCAGCAAGGGTCGGGTAGCCACGAGTCTTGGGTGGCATAAGAAATGACGATACCCAAAAAAGCACCAACTGTGATGCTCAAGATCATACCGTAGCCCAAGTTCATAAGGCCTGTGGGTAGAGTTCAAGATTTGGGATCATCACTGAGAGGGTGGTAGCATAATAACTTGTTACCAGCAACTGTGTCCACGGGCGTCAGATACCCCTTCTTTCTTCTGTCCCAGTATTTAGCGTGATTGACTATTATCTTTACGTATGATTTTTTCCGTCAGTGATATCTGTTCAACTGCAAAGTATATATAGAGCTCCGTTACCTTATTTTCATGAACGGCGGTAGGCTGATGGCCTGCAACGCCTGTTATTAGTTCGGTAGACTGAAGTGGCATGGAAGGAAAAGAGATAGGAATCGGTCACCAGGAGTGAGAGTGGGGCATAACAGAACGTTTTATATGAACCCACACAGACGGAAACTTTTATAAATGCTGCTGCGCACGAACATATCGCATTTTGTTTCCTACTGTCATTTACCCATAAATGGACAAGCTCGCAATTCTTTCAAGAATACTTCCAGCTTGGACTGTTGCTTTAGTTTCAAAGTGACAAGTCGACCCTTCGACGATTGATCATCTGCTCTTCTTTTTCCTTGCTCATATACTTGATCCACAAAGAAGGCAGTATAACAAGCACAGCGATACTATGTCTTCCAAGAGAAAAAGAATAAAGTTTTTGATTAATTCACGTTTGCGTGATTGTGTACACGAAACTTGTTCCGAAAAGCGTGACCAAGGCCCCCCGCGCAAACAACGTTCAATAAGAGGACCGACTATGGTCCTTTATGCTACTGTAACCAGAAGGAACTTCTAGTTTTATAGAACGATGTGTGGTATGCAATTTCAATGGAGCAGCAGGCCCAGACTTGAGGCCGCCTAGTTCTCTGTTTGTTTACTATGCATAGCACTATGTATATAGTAACGGTGCTGGTACACATGATCAATTGAGAGAAGAAAGTTCAGCGCAACATATCTGTTGCTGATTGCAGAACCAGAAACATGCCTTGCAGCATGTGACCAGTGATATGGCAATGAATGGCCCAGACTCCAGGATTATTCTAAAGACAAAAGGACGATATGAGTAGGGTACTTGCTTGCTTGCTTGGCTTTGTGCATTTACCGTAAAAAGGCGAATTTTTGACCAGCCACAGATCTCGCCACCAGGTGTCTTCGACGGTGGTCCAGGTTGGACAGGATAGACAAAGGTTGTGTCCCTTGCAATAGGAGTTGGGTATGTGCGCAAGTCCTTGTCCCTTTCATGATTGTACTCTCCCGCACCATTAGCCAAGACATAGTGAACGTGTCCATGCGTGTGCCAGGGATGTCCAATACATATACCGTTCGTTATGGTGCTTGTATGAATCACGAAATCAAGGGTCTGGTTGTATTCTGCAGGGAAAGTACCCAGTACGGCGTCATAGCCGTCTCCTGAACCTTGCCGGTTAGCCTCGATGACACTCTGGTTCAATGTCGTCGTGGTCATCTTTCTTATTTCAGACAAAAGTGCGAGATCCTTGCTATCCATCCAGTCACGTAGGAAGCGATCATTGATAGACCATCGTGTGGTATTGTCTGCAAGTTGCCGTTCGACGGGATAAAGAATAATGGTCCGGTCCGCTTGCCGCGTCGCGTAATCAGGCGATGGTATGTGCAGAGGTTTTAGCTTGTTGAAAATCCATTGTGATTGCTCAGGAGGAAACGGTTCTTTACTACCAATCGTGGAAGGACTGCGGCTGCTGCTGCGCGGTGGTGATAGTGCGTCATGATGGTAGTGGTTATTATGCCGCCAATAGTGATCATCAGACGACGTGTATTGTAAGATGGCTTTGCCGTTGCTTGTCTCTTCCGCGATATAATAAGGCTTTGTATCAATCAGGTATCTGGAACCGGGCGACTGATCTTTTGTCGTCAGTAAAACAGAAAACCGCTGCCCAGGCGAAACTTCGAGGTTAGAAACTTGGTAAGGCTCCACTAATACACCGTCGACTTCAATTATGGTTATATTATGCTCTGCAATCCTTAATCCAAGCGTAGCAAGCGTAACAGCGCCGATGACGTGCAGTCGGTAGACTTTGCCTGGCTCGACATCCACCACTGTATACCCAGGGCAATCGGGTGAACCGGAACCGTACACCGTGCCTCCATTTATCAGATAACTGTCCGCGCCGGTCATTCCATTGTAGTGTTTGCCCATGACGTAATGCATCCGCTGCTCGGGCGTTTGATGCCACCATTCCTGGAGATAAATAATGCGTTCGTCGTCATAGATGTAAGGCCCATCCTTTAACTTTCGTTGTTTCCCACGGTGCCGATCGGGCCAAGCGTCTTCTGACTCATACACAATGAACGGACCACTGACAGAATCGTCTTGGAGACCGACGTGCGCATGATAATAGAAAGTCCCTGCTTGGTGCAAGACCTGGAAATGATGATGGTACTCTTCACCGGGTCGAATGGCAGCTTGGGTAACGCCGGGCACACCGTCCGCATCTATAGAACCGATCTGGAAAATGCCATGGACGTGTATCGTCGTTGGCTGACTGTTAAACCGGTTGCGCACGATCAAATGGACGTGGTCGTTCTTGGTCACTCGAATGGCGGGTGCAGGGTATTGGCCATTAACAAGCAAAGCTGGGAAAGACTGGTTGTAGCAATCAGGACTCACAAGCCCTGGAGCAATGTCCAACACAAAAGTATGTAGTTTGGCATACACGGCGTGGGTGCATAATAGTCGCAGCAGCAACAACCATGCCATTGTTTTGTTCCCAAAGGGTTGAAAGAATGTTTGCCGGTATCGGATGCTTTGATATATTAGTCGTGAAAGGGGTTCCTGCAGAATGGTCACGATTGGTATTGAAAAGATCAGGGCTTCTTATCCCAAGACTCCAAAGGAGGAGGCAAAACCCTGGATTTATATCTATCATTACTCCTTCGGCTCTTGTCTATGAGTGCATAAAACAAGACAATGACCGGACCGTGTCATGATAGACCATAGATCATAGACTGGCTGTTTCCGACACGAACGCAAACTTACGAATGCCTTACTAGAATGCTTCAAAGCAATCTCTGAACAACAACCCTTGATAATGATGAAGGACACGCGCCCATAAGCGGTTTATTTACGTAATCCACCACGGCAGGGAATTATGAAAGCATAGGTGGCGCACCCAGGAACAATATAGATGCTGCATTAAATTTGCAGGACGTGTCGCATCTCTTACCCCTTCTTCAACGGAATCCCGATCGCGTCAACACGAAAAATACACTCGCGCACAAAAGGCCAGACCCGAAATTTTCAGCGTAACCTATCTTCTTTATCCTTCCCGTTCTCACTTTTTAAGTTAAAGCACTATGTCACTTAAGAACGTTTCAAATAAGAAGTCTCGCCCCCGTGGAGAGTATGACGATTTTACATGTGGTCGCATGGTGGGCATGAGTGAGGCCGGATTGACTCAATCTGAGATCGGTCGACGTTTGGAGATTCCTCGTGAGAGCGTCCGCAATGTTCTTGATCGCTGGAAGAAGAGGGGTACGACGGCAGCAGCGCCGCGCTCTGGTCGACCTCCAAAGCTGAGTAAAACTGACCAGACGGCTCTGGTGCTCAGTGTACATCGTAATCCAATGCAGCCGTACGCGTTTCACCAAGCTGCATTGGAACGGGCCGAAGTCCACGTTCACTTGAGCACTGTAAACAAGTATCTGGCGG
>JSYX01000747.1:0-14790 GCA_000787465.1 Thermomucor indicae-seudaticae | reverse complement strand
CAGACTGATCCGTCCGTTAGCCTGCATGACCTCTGTTCCGACCCTTCTTAGTGTAAGTACTCCCTGCTTTATGCGTAATATGTCTGTTCTCCATAAAACAAGGCATTTTGGTCAACTTCTTCCACAAGACCTGCCAGTTGTTGAATCGCTTCAAGTCCTCTGCAGTGCGTATTTTTCTAAAACCGGCTTGCAATTGATGTAAAAGGTATTTCGAGCGACGCAAATGTTCAATCAATAAACAGTATGTAAGCTTTCCAATGGATTTGACGAGTGTTAAAAGGAGCTTCCTTTTATGCTGTCAATAATGTCGCCGAGAAACCGGAAGAACGGCCGTTTTCTGGTGCGGGATTACCATACCTGCTGCATCGGATGCGAAGGGTATGTGTAGGTTGGTTGCTAAACATGGTACAAATGTCTTGCGATATGTGCTGTTACGAAGGTTGATGTTAAACTATCCTTGCCAACGACTTTTGTACTGCAAAATGGTTATCGCAGCGCTAATACGATGGCAGGAACACATTGGTTCCACTTTTAGACTTACGCCTCAGCCGATCGGAATTCTCAGCAGCCATGTGGCTAAAGATTAACTGACAGATGTCTACAAGCAACTACGCGTCTCTTCCAAAAGCAAAAAGGTAAAGTCCTTTAGCTCACAATTAGCCTGGTCACCATCAATGGAATAGCAGGATATTCCCTTTCTTTTCTGTTTTCTGAGCAGAAAAATGATGACGAAGGACCCAAAATCATCATTCGAGTATTACTTGGCTTTGGAGGGCTTTGAGATCGGCAAGACTAAATTTAGATCCAGATTATACTGATTCACGCGCAAGTCGCCGTGGATCCCTGTTTTCACTTGGATCTTGACGATCTCTGTATCTCAAACATATGAATCCTTACAAGAATGTATAACTGGAGCGTCTCGAGGACGTCTCCTTTACTGCTTCATTTTCCGAACGTACTGATGTTTTGCATTGTGGCACAAACGTGTCGAGTTGGAAGACAAGGGCCCTTAAGGCCCGCGGCCATATGCTGTAAATGGGCGGAGCAGAGTTTCACTGTACTATACCGCTTACAGCAAACAATGTATATGCTAGAAATTACGCTAACTCATGATGCAGAAGGTTCCAAGCGTATTTGATATTAGTTTGTGACACGGCTTGTACTCGTGATGCAGAACTCAATAAAGGCAAAGAGTACAGAAATGGACGATGGGGATTTATCGCCGAGTCATCCGCGATTCAGCAACCCACGAGAAGCTTAAAAATAGCGTGTGACACAAAGTGTGAGCGATCAGCATCGCGCGAACTATTCTTTTTTCCTTGATCGACTTAAATTCGCCCCACTTTTTTTCCCTGTTCTTTTCTTTCTTGTTTTTCTTTTTTAATCTTTCCTGTCTCCACTCCTTCCTTTGGATTTCTTTATCAACTGCTGACACTCACTTGAATTATGGAGTCAGAAAAGCCAAAGCTTCCCTCCATCCATTTGATGCTGCAAGGTGTCGCCATTGACAGTAAGCTATCTGACTCAGAACAAAGGATTTGTAACAAAGCCTAAAACGAATTGGTTAGCTGACGAACAACAGCAGCGACCAACCGGTCATCGACGTCATGCGTCCGATCAGTTGCTGGCGTGCCAACCGCATCCTGTGACCTTGCAACCGCACCCAGACATAGCTGTGGGAGGACTTCCCCGCTCTATGCAAAAGTTATCCATTTCTAATCCTCGTCAGTCACCGCCTCCAATGCCAGCTGTACCGATTGAACCGCATGTCACTGAAGGATCATCGCTTTACCAGTACGCGCGACAACAACCGTCCCGCCTGGCCCCGTTACCGCATCATCGGTCGCCGAGAAACATGCACTCACGTTCTTTTTCCGACTACTCGCATCCTTATCCGCCGCTTTACGGCAACCGCGACTTTAATAGTAACAACGCGACATCTGGTTACTTGCATCCAGGTTACCATCGCCGCGCTATATCCACGAACACGCTGGATGTTATTCTTCAAAGGCCTGCTGAATCTCCTGCACCTCTGTACTCCACGTCCACCAGCACGGCAACTACTTCCACGCTCAGTCCTACTTTGTCACCTACTACTACTACCACCACCAGCAGCACTAAACCAATAGCCACGGGTGGCGACGATTCTGAGAGTCAATCGGACTGCAGTGAGAAACAATCGTCCTCGACGACTGCTTCCAATAACAACAAATATCACTGCCCATACTGTGATAAAGGGTTCTCTCGTCCGTCCTCTCTTCGCATACACACTTACTCTCACACGGGTGAAAAGCCTTTTGAATGCCCTGAAGAAGGCTGCTCCCGCAAATTCAGTGTTCAGAGTAACATGAGGCGCCATTTGCGCGTTCACCGTCTGGGCCGCACCACCAAGCGCTCCACCAGTGATCGTTCTGTGAAACAGACAACGACGGCGACAACGCAATGGATGAAGCAATCGGTTTTCACGGCCACGCCATAATAGAACGCCCCACAACCATGTACTTAATTCATACCCTGTATCGGATCCCCATAGAAACTTGTCCTGTCTTATTTTTGTCTATTTCTTTTTTCTGTGCTAATATTCTCGGTTTGTAATCTTTGTATTTGTGTCATTTCCATCGTTGGAGATGCCAAATGGCAGTGCGCTTCATTAAAAGAAAGGGATGCTGGATCATCTGTGTTAAGCATTGCTTGCCGACTTCTCACATGATAAGCTGACATTTATACTTCCCAGCAGCCGGCAAATGCTTGGGATTCTCAGCTGAGAGTTAGTCGTGCTTCCTGCATTAACGTATGAAGTAATACTGTGGTTCACATGGAAAGGCCGATCGATCTAACCTAAAGCACCTTGAACCTTTACGAAGTGATTAGTCCGGACTGCCTTGATACAATGCCATAAACTCTTAGGGCGAGATTTCAAAGCGCAAAGGCAGTATTCAGCATCTCAGAACCAATGAGCGCACAGGTAAATGCCCACGCACAAAGCGGGTGCAGTTTTGCTCCCTTTCTTTATGCAGCTTGACACCGTGGCAGCTACTGTACGTATATCCTTTGGTGTTCAAACATGCTCCCTCTCATGGCATATCTTCTCCTATTGTTACCCAAATCGGTTTGACTCTCGTAGACCATACGAAGAAAAAGGGAAAAGAAAGACCTCGTGCGTTTGCATTCGGCATGGTTGAAAAAGGAGAGGGAAAAAGTTACATTAACACAGAGAAACAACTTAGTGTCATATTTACAATGAGCGAATTTGGGATATCTTATTACTGACTCGGAGTTCAGGAAAGGTCAAGCGATCGTCACCCGTGGCGTTAAACGAATGACGACCACCAATCCATCGTTTGAGGAGCTGACAACGGCTTCCACGGGCTCAGTAGCATCACGTTCTGGATCCAGTAGCCATTCGAACCGCAGTCGGACAATCATGGCGCTCCCTTTCACCAGATCCAACTGTGCCTGAACCACATCTACGTCGCGTTCACTCACGTAATCAAACAAGGACTGACCAATCACTTCGTCGCATTGGACGCCCACTAGCTTTTCTGCCATCTGTGATATGAACGCAATGGTATATTCACATGTGTATCGATTGAGGATCAAGCAGAACCGCGGCTCTTGCTTGTGCGCCACGCGTTGATTGATCCAGTTTTTGGATGTTGACAGTGCCTCCCTGAGGTGCTCCTGACGCTCGTTCCAGGCACCCACCAGCTGCAATGAACCGTCAGAATTGACTATAAAGGCGTCGTCCACGGAATTAATGCGAATCTTGTGGCCCATGTCCGACGGATTGTACAAGAAATTAGTACACACCAGGACATCAAAGCAGTAGTGAACCACCGTTTCAACCATCACGTAGGACCCGTCTTTGCATCTCACCCGGTACGCGACCATGCTCGACATCTTTTCATTCATCACATTGGCGGTATGCACACGCTTAAGGCTCTGGATTTCATCCGGGTGGAGGTGCTGATAACCGTCTTTGCCGATCATCTCCTCTGCGCTCCAGCCTAACACCTCAGTGACGCTTTCAGAAACATAAATAAAGTGGGCGGAAGCCGTGTTATCATATATTGAAATATAGTTGGGGACAGCGCTCGCCATGATTACAACAGTGCTTTGTGCTCGGGGGCCGTTGGCTTCTTATCAGGCTAGACGTATAGTCGGTGGGTGTTCCGCTACAGACATCCAAGGGAAAGAAAAAAAGGAAGAGCAAAGCTGAGAAAAAAAGGGACGAATTTTTGTATCCTTCTTTCTTTTTTGTTTATTCTTCACGGAAGCTCATGGATGCCACCTTTTCGCGCCTCACAACTAGACTCAAAGGAAGTATCCGCTTTCTGATTGCTGGCATAGACCCGGGTAAACCTTTCTAAGAGCTTCCATAACACGGGGTTAGTGCAACTTTTCGATCTATGACACACTGTTGCTTTACAACAATTACCTACTCTGCACGCCTGTTTGTTTCATGATAAAGATCCAAGCTATAATGCTGTCCGTGCTAACGCAATTTTCGCACTCAATAGCTTCTTTCTCAAAGTCAACTTAAAGACCGCATGCACCCCGCGGATGACTCTGGTACCTTTCAAGCACCACCGACAAGACAAACCCCACACTAGGTAACCACCGATATCCGGACTTCAAATTGTTTCACCAAAAGGGTAATGTCGGTTGTCTTGTCCAGGGCATCGCAGCCCAGTCCAGACCGGGGAGTCCAAGATGTCTGGACTTGGAGTGGAGTCCGGGTTAGGGAGTCCGAGACGCCTGAACTGTGGACCGGAATCCAGTCTGCGATGCCCTGGTCTTATCGGTGGTTCTTGAGAGGTGTCTCTTTGTTCCGAGCTTCGTAGTTGTAATCAGACTTAAAGAAGCGCGAAAGTGATATAGCAAGCCCATAGGCGAAGTGGTTCACTTTTCAGCAGGCGGTCGCTTTCTGCTTAAGTAAATAAACCAGTGCAACAGTCGCACTTTCAGTGGCTAGTTTCGCCGGTTTCTCGATACACATACATAGCAGCGGTCAAACGCCCTTTCCAATGGCTGCATGGCTATTATATTCTCAGACAGCAGTGTATCGTACATAGAGTTCCTTCACACAAGCATTCCAATACCAAACGGTGATGATCCCTTCCGAGACAGACCTTAAGAGACTAAACACCGCAGATGCGGCCACATGGCACTGAGCAAGTATCTCTGTCGAAGGCATTGATTGCTCTACATTAGCACGGAATCAGCTGATTGTAGTCAACGTAACAATCGGCGTTAGCGGACAGGATGGATCCAATTCCACCACCGACGCATAATAGAAAGACTCTTTTGTATCGTTGTAGGAGGCAGTGTTCGACTTCTGCAGCAACATGTGTACTGTGAATCACATTGCTTGCCAGGTACATACGATAAAGTGATTGAGAGCAATGACGTCGACGGCTCAGTTTGTCCGGCCCCCGGGAGCTGCCATGTTTTTGTTTTCCCGCAAATCATTGCAACTTTTTCTCTAACCGTCTTTCCCCACTCTTATTTAAGTGCCCATGGCCTCTTTATCGCGCACCTTTGCGTCGGCGGTTGCCAATCGTTCCTACGTCAATGTGCCTGCCTCTGCGCCTGCTTTGAAAAAGGTGCTGAGTGTGTCGGCCGGCAGCGTTTCGAGCCATCACGAAGAACGTCCTAGCCAGCCTTTGCTTGGCTCTTCTCTGAAGCAAAGATCGTCCGGTGGTCTTGTTAGTCGTACCTCGGTGAACGGTACAATTTGTCTCATGTATTTTTACGCGAGATTTATAGCTTCTGACAGTGCACCCTTGTTTTACAGTGAGTCCGATTCACGATTTCCAAAAGCGACTCAACCACACGACGACCATTCCCGACTTTTCAAAGTACAAAAAGAACACTTCGGGCGATACCAGCCGTTCGTTTGCGTACATGATGGTCGGCACCACGGGCTTGATCAGTGCTGCCGGTGCACAGGCGACCGTGAGCGACTTCTTGGCCAACATGTCCGCGTCTGCAGATGTGTTGGCTTTGGCCAAGGCTGAGGTCGACCTTAATGCCATTCCAGAGGGCAAGAATGTCACCATCAAGTGGAGAGGAAAGCCTGTCTTCATTCGTCACCGCACCGCTGATGAGATTGCCGAAGCCAACAGCGTCAACATTCAGGAGCTTCGTGATCCTCAAGCTGATTCCGACCGCGTCAAGAGACCAGAATGGCTGGTCATGTTGGGTGTCTGCACTCACTTGTAAGACATGTTGTCTTGGACTTCTTCCTTCGGTTCTCTCGGTATTAACTGTGTGTCTACAGAGGTTGTGTTCCTATCGGTGAGGCTGGCGATTTTGGCGGTTGGTATTGCCCTTGCCACGGTTCTCACTACGACATTTCCGGTCGTATTCGTAAGGGCCCCGCTCCTCTCAACCTTGAGATTCCTGGTAAGCGAAGCAGTGAGAGAAAGGAAAAGAAAAAAAGCACCATTTGCGCTAAATTTCTTTCTTCTCTTCAGAATACACCTTCCAGGAAGATAAGCTCATCATTGGTTAGATTCGTCGCAACGTGTATCATACTTAATAATAAAATAACCCGAAAAAGAGAAAAGAATGATATTACATCGACGATTCCCGTTTGGACAGACTTTTTCTACATTTGTTGTATGAAGACGACTTATTAATGTTTATGGTCCGATGGGAGTAGCTCCTTAAGCTGAGACGACATATTTAACGTGACGGCTGCGATCATAATTTTTAATTCACGCCACGGGATACAATCAGGAATGAATGAAGGTCTATATGTTGCTCACACTGCAGAGACTCATATCGTAGACCCTCTCCGTTTGATAATGCACCTTGAGTATCCAGGCAACAAAGAAATCTTCCAGTCTCGAAATTGTATGTAAGGTCTTAGCCTATAAAATCGATGACAGATTGAGTATTGTAGTTCGTAACTTTTGCCTTGAATTTGTTGGATGGAGGTCTAGTAAAATGACCCCTGTAGCTGAAAAGGCTTACACACTCTTTGTTCCATTTACTCTGTAGCATCTGTCAGATGGGTCGTAATCCTATGATATAACAGTGCAGACGAAGACTTCGATGACTTACGCCAGGTCATGCTTCCTGATTTGACTAGGCCCCACACGGCTTTCTATTGTTAGCATATTCAGATCATTTTTTCCACGAAGCGAAAATTCAAAACTGTGTGTTCCACTGCAGACGACAGAGCCACTGTGTTGATTCTACTTATTCTTTTCTGCAATATCGTAACATCTGGATAGTCCACACAAAGTTAGCTCGTACGCGCCTTTTGAGCGAAAAGAATCCATGGCTGGGATTGATTCAGACGTATTGAATTCAGTTAAAGTTTCGGAACCACGGAAACGCACGGTAGGAGCATTGCCAGGAAACTGTCAACAACAAGGTGTTTGTCAGTACCAAAACGTCCAAAAGCTTCAGATAAACATTGATAGAGAGCAATCAGTGGAGCCAATAAAATTAGGACATGGAGGATGTTACATCTCTCGCGAAATGAAACCCATTTTTGGAATAGGCACATGTTGCAAACAGCGCTTGAAACGCACTTATACAAGCTGGGGCCCACGACGAAAAAGAACAAAAAGAGTGCACGGTGAGCAACTATATCTTGTGGTTTTATTACTTGTCTTTTTCCTGTTTACTTACCAGGTTCCTGTCACCTAAAAGCAGACACCAAACCCGATCACTGAAGACGATCTCACCGATTCTCTCGTCTGTCACTGAACGGGGAACAACGGAAGCCGACTATACAACGTGAATGCTCCGAGCACAGACAAACAAAAATTAGCGTTCGAGTCATGGACACACCTGGGCAACCTTTCTCCGTCAATGCGCCACTTCAACACCCAGCCGTAATTACACACGTTGTGTCCATGGCCCTGTCAATTTTCGGCTGCTACCCACTCGCGCTTATTCTGGGCGCGCGTCAACATCGACGATACCAATTCTATACCATGGCTGCTGCGTTCGGCTTCGCAATGCTTGCACTTGTTGCCGGATGGGCAGCCCAACTCGCAACAGGCGAGACCGCAACGAGTAGTAGTGTTCGGATTCTTCTCGGCATTCTGGGGTACACTCTAATTGTGCTCCTTTTGGCACATGCGTGCCTTGCGGTTTACCAAAAATATCATCCACGAGCTGACAGCAACAGAATATTGCCCACGTATTCGTCGCTGGACCCTGAACTATCATTATGGATGCGCATGCAGTCACCAAGTGCCCAGCTTATTCTCGGCTGGGTCATTCTACTCACCGGCTATACGTATCTTGTCTTCCTTGCCCTGGTCCTCACCGAGAGCTGCGCTGCGTCGTCTTCTTCTGCACAATGTTTAATGCCTTTGATGATGGGAAGCGGCTTCCTGGGCTATGGATCGGGCGCCTTGCTCCATCTTTTGAATATCCTCTCATTACCACGTGCTTCGACGCCAGAATATTATGAAGGCGCCATCATCACTCTGTGGGGTGCCGTTTGCTTACTGGCTTCAGGTACATATAAAAAAAGCCCTTTATTGTTCAAGAGGAACTGGTTCTAAGTAGCTTGAACAGATACAGCTATTCTTGGTTCCAACTGGCGCGCATTAAATCTTGGTCTGCTATGGTTTGCCGGCGGTATTCTTTCTGTGATGGTCAGCTTCCAGACGTGGATGCCTGCGTTGCGAGAGAGGAATATTGTTAATGCCTTGATTATACTTCTTACCGGTCGCGGTAAGGAATTTAGCATATGTGATGACATACGTTGGATTAGTTTTCCTTACGGCAATATATCTAGCTATCATCACCGGCTTTACGCAGAATGATCCGTACACTTCGCAAATCCACTCCACCTTGGGCTATATGATGATAATAGGATCAATCACGAGAATCGTTCAGATCATGTTTCGGAAATCACCTGCAGATAATTTACCTCGACTATTCGCACGCACATCTGGCAGCGCCGAGTCGGGCAATTTTACGGCAACCGAAGACGAGTTGGAAGATGGTTTTCCAAATCGTGCAGCAGGTTATCGGTCGGCATATCGACAGCTGACAGGTCGAACGCCACGGTGCAAACACACGACTATATTCGCATCAATAACCATACTATCCGGTATGCTTGCTGCATTTATCGCTATGGCAACAGGTATTATGTTGATGGGAGCCAACGTTCAATGGGTCGGGCACGTGCGACATTACATCGCAGACCCTTCGACATATATCAATGTGACGATTGCTGTAGCCTTTCTGTGGGCATCATATATTTTCCTTTTGTGCACGATTTATAAGAGCATTCGCCCTTTATCTTCGCCTTATTACGAATATCTTGGACTCTCGAACATGACGGAATCGGATATCATCCCGGGCAGCAATGAATACGAACAAGAAGCTGCACAACGTTATGAAGAGCGACGTGATCTTCGAAGGGCAAGGTCACTACCTACTCGTCGAGGCGCTGAAAATCCACCTGCAATGCGCCCGTCGCAATATCGCGCAAAGCGTCGATCGCTTCTCATCCAGCCACAAAAGGAGCAAAGTGCTACGGTTTTTGCTAAAAAGCAGCGCGAGCGGTCATCGTCTGGCTTCAGTGGTGTTGGTGGAGTTCTACCTGATGATATAACAACAGTGATGTCATCGAGAAAATCATGGCTATCCAATGGTTCCGCAACGTCACCGGGTAGTGCAGCTTCTTTCGCTTCGATAGGGAGCTCAGTCTCATCGACCGCAGCTGGATCGTCGTCATCACCACCGATGTCGTCATCAGGTTTACCGACGGAGACGCAGGCGAACCATCACCGGCGTACTGTGTTGTTTCACGACGAACCGGCATCATTCAATGTCGAAAGTTTTCAAAGCTCAACAGAAAATTATGTGCAAGACGAAGAAGGCGTAAGGAAGACGGAGAGTGGGCGACGGAAAGAAAGGGTACGGAAGAAGAAAGGCAATCCTAGTAGCCACCGCCGGGCCGCATCCGCCTCGTCTTCGACAGAATATCATCACCGGTTGATAGATAATGACGATGAGCAAGATAGCGCGTCGTCCGATTCACATTCTGTAGCCAAATACTATAGCAGTGAACGCAATAGCAGCGACAGCCATGTCTGCTAAATACCCTCAGAATCTCCCTTTTTGCATCATTTATTGCCGATATTCCCCACCCACGATTTGAATGTACAGTTCCTTTCACCCTCCTCCATGGTGTCTATAAAACAATGCATTTATTGTTTGTATGCTTCTTTTGCGTTTCGTATGATTTCGGCAACGGCAAAATGCTTTCGTTTACTCAGTGGTCGGGTTGCTTCAATTCGTACAATATCGCCCAATTTGCAAAGTTGATTCTCGTCATGCGCAAGATAGTTTTTGTGCGTTTTAATGAGCTAGGACAGCGGCTCCATCAGACCTTTTTGCTGTCGACATTGTGAAAAAGAGAGTACCTTTTGAACGACTGGGTGCAGTTTGGTTCTCGTCACCTTGACCTTGACCGTCTTCTGCATGGCATTGCTGACAACCATGCCAACGAAGTTTTGCCGCATGGTAATTAGGAATTGGTTATTGGGTAAAGTTGGAGTAATTGACCTGGCCTGGGACCTTATTCCGCAAAAATTTTCTTGCCCTGCCTGCAAGCAGAAAACAGTGCAGGAATACAAAAATGCGCACTTGCTGTACTAAATGTGAGATTATTACGCACCACCTGTATATTGGTTAAGGCCTCTGAATCTTCTCCTAAACTCTTGTGAATACCGATAACTTTCAGAATCTTGATGGTTGGCTTTCCTTCATCAGAGTGACTCTTAGCATTTCGACGGATGCTGCCACAGACAATCGAAGCTTGTATGTTTGAACAGACTTTCTATTGCATGAAAAAAAAGGACTATTACATACTAGCAATGCTATAGATAACATATTAAAGGAGACATCTACAGTGTGGATCAGAATGCGTTTATCGTTACGTCCACCTTGCAGGGCCTTGTTGTTCACTCGCTGGAAAGCCGCTGCTGTAAGCAGGCCCTGCCCAATTCTTTGGATAGTTTGACACGGCAATCCAAATGGCAATAATCTGGGAGAAATCGATGACAGCGAAAGAGGCAATGGCAAGCGACTCTTGGTATCGTATCGAGTCGACCCCAATAGAAGCGTAGGCCGGCAAACTTGTAAGAACTGTGGTGCCAATACGGCAATAACCATAAAAACGCAGTAATAGAAGAACGGTTTCTTGAGCTGATGTCGAAGCCAGATTGTGAGCACCAAAAGAAGCACGGCGTTGCCCCATTGTCCGTACTCTGTGAAAGCATATAAAACATTCATGACGCCCGCATCGCCGCTGCTATAGCCGTAACTGTTGTTGTACGCAGCAAAGACATATACGACAAAGGCAACCATAATCAGCACCATAACGAACGGCCAAGCATATCCGAAATATGCAATGAGTTCAGGCCCTGGATTGCCAGGCTTGCCTCCCTGCCGATCCATTAACCGCTTTTCGGTAGCGGCACGCTTTAAAGTGATGAATCCCGCTAACCAGGCAAATGCAGAAAACATCGTATCCAGCACCGAAGAAGCATCGTAGAGAGCATATGCCGCGTACGGAGTATCCGCTCCCATGACACCCAGCAAAATGGCTCCCCTCGCGACTCCAAAGAAAGCGCTTGTAAAGATCACCGTAAATAAAGTCCGTGAGACTGGAACTTCGCGCTTCTTAATTGTGGCCACCAAAGCACACGCAGTAATATACAAGCAGCAAACAACGATGATAGAACCAATACCGTAATCGATAAAGTTATCAGCTGCCGAGTAGTTCCAGTTACCCGACATGTCGATATCCCAGCGGCCACCTCTTCTTCCTCTCTTGTCGAGCATCTTGATCTGTAATAGTATATAAGAGCAAAAAAGTGCAGTGCAAAAGAGAAAAGGACAGGGCTTTTATCTTTCTTAAATGAACACGAGCGGTATAGCCGCGCCGCTCCTTCCAGAGAAGGCAAACGGCGATTACTTCGCCACACTACTTATGAGAAACGTGGCGTTCCGACCACTGGATCAAGAATCGTTTTTTGCTCGATTTTTGTAACGCTCAGCGCTGGGTCATCATCCAGTCACCAATTAGTTAGCCGAATTCAAAACACATGACGCTGTCAGTCTACCTCTGTAACTAGAAAGGTGACTACAGACGTAACATAATGCCTGCACCACAGCCAGGTGATGGTGTTACACAGGTATCTAGAAAAGTATGCAAACGCTGCAGTAATAGTTACACTATGGCTAGGTCGCAATAAAAATATCTAGCGCCACGAGATGGTGGGCAAACAAACCGCGAAACAACCTGTCTTCTGTTTTTGTCTTCAATCACTATAAAAAGGGCATACGCGTCAGGTATAGAGCAATCACAAAACCGGGTATGACGCTAAAACGAGTACAAGATTCCTACAACATATTCTATAGAGAGCAAACGGGACTCGGAGTCCAACTAGTCTATGCCTCATGACTGGTCCTATCTTCGGCGCTCTTAGTGAATAATCCGCATGAAGAGACGAAAAAATATCGATCTCTGAGCCGTGTCTTCTTAGCAGGATGCCATAATGGAAGCACAAACTCGTGACAGCACGCAACATCTAAGTTGTAGTAAAATGAAAAACGTGAAGCTAAAGAATCTCGATTTAAAATGCTTGGTACGTATCATTTGTCTTCTAAGTAAGCTGCTTACCTACAAAAGTATAGGGTGAGAGTCACCGTCGATAAGAAAGTTGACAATGAACTAGGTTGCATTTGTACATTTTTACGAGGATTCGAATGATGAACAGCGTACTCTCAGTGCGTACAGCCAATTGATCAAAACACCTACGCAGGTTACCAATACCGTATTTGATCCAGCAGTTGGTGCCTTGACAGGAGCTTGTTTATCAGAATAGAATATACGTGATGCTTGATAAGTTGTCTAGAGAGTCATCGACAGCCCTAGTAACTTGTCGGGTTCCATGCGACATTTACATTCGGCGATGCAGCTTAGGATGTATGTCCTTTGCGGCGTTCACTGAACTCCATTATGGCAACATATGATCTGGCCATTTAAAACCGTCTGAAGTGTAGTAGTTGCTACAGAAATGCTGTATCATGAAGCATCTTATGTGCAGGCAGTTACGTTTTCTGATCATATGACTGCATGGGTTTTTGTACACATTTTGTCTTGGCGGCCAATTTCTGTGAGCTGAAATCCCTTGATCTCCTTTACCTGTAGTCGTTCACTGTTTTTCTGCTTTCGACAAGATACAATTACTTCCAATCCATAATGACTGGTGTTTTGGACAAGAACATGCTGTCCTACAGTGGCGGCGTCGTTGGCCTGATCATCCTGATCATTGACCTCATTGTGATCTTTGAAGTCTTGAACTCAAACCGAACTGTGTCAGGCAAGCTTGGCTGGTCGCTTTTGGTGTTTTTCTTTCCAGTAGTGGGAATCATCATTTACTTGTAAGTTGTTCGAGACCATATCTATAACCCGTCTTTAACACCATTTTCGCACAGCTTGTTCAGCAACCGTGTTGAACACAATGCGCGATATGAGCCTATCGCTTAACAGCAATTTACCCATAAAGTATACATGTGCTTTAGCTCGTAAAGAATAAAATAGCGTACCGTTACCAATCTGAAAGCAGGAGTTTCAGGGAATGGATACTGTAGAATTAGGTTATGGAAAGGATTTGCGGCAAAGACGTCTAGCAAGCTAAGCAGAAGGATAGTTTTGCTACTGCATCCATGTTCATTGCTGCCTGCTAATTGGTTCGGCCTGCGAAACGAGGGCAATATTATGCAGCTCGCTCTTTTTGTGCGGTCGGCATAACCTGTTTCTGGGTCGTTTCCCCTTCCTCATGCAGAAAAAGCCAAATTCAGCAGGAATCAGCTTCAATGAATCGGAATCTGGTGTGGAGGCATCCATGTCCTCGATTGGCGATGAGGAAGACGAAGATGACCAGGTTGCATCTCAAATGCAACAAACAGAGCCTTCGCCGTTGAAAAAGGCTGTGCGTAGTGCGCGTCGTTCAGCAAGACATGGAGAGCAGACTTTTGACAATACGTCATACTCAACTGATTTTATGGTGGAAGATGACAGGCAGTCGCTTGCATCTAATTCCACAGGTGCGCAAGTGCTTTCTTCACTCTCAAAAGAAGAACGGGACCTGACATTAGCTGGTCTGGCTAATGTCACGCGACCTTCTGCGTCAGAGTCTACGTCCTCTACAGCGTCAGATACAAATCCAATTCGCGACATTCCAACGCCTTCTTCTGGCTACGAGGGTGATACAGAAGGTGCCGCGAGCGAACAGCGGAACCACGCCTTCCCACGCTATGATCGATTGCCACATCGACATCTGCCTCGGCAACGTCATTATCAATCTTCGTATACGGCAACAGACACGGACGGATCTGGTGGCTCGGGATATGCCCGAGAACGACGTTAGCATCCCACACCCTAAAAGCACCTTATTGTTAGATAACCTTGGATCATCTTTTATCTAATGTCAGGTAGGAAAAAAAAGGAAAAAATTGTTCTTAAACGAAAACAGTCTGTCTTGTAAAGCATCTCTGAAAGTAATTTCCTATGTACCATGAGCATTATGTTATGACGCTAGCAGAAACGAATGAAATTACTTAGGTTTCTGCGTAGTTTCTATAATTGTCGACCATATATCATTGCATGTAAGGTATCTGGAGGCAACGAAGAAACGTTCAGAGGTAATGGACTTTGTTAAGAGAAATCATGGGGTTCCAAGGTCACCCAGTGTTCTCAGTTTCTTCCGCTTCCAAGGGTTGCCCATCAGCCTT
>JSYX01000746.1:0-14831 GCA_000787465.1 Thermomucor indicae-seudaticae | reverse complement strand
AAGAGCAACCTGAATAGAAAAAAAGCTTTGCAAGAGATTCATGGTTTTAAACATACTTTCATCAATTCTACGTAACGCGTCACAACACTTTATTCACTTGTATCCATGAAGAAGAAACATTAGAACAATTTCGCGTAGTCGTATACCAACATGGTAGACACAAATCACCAGCACAAAATAACCGTTTCCATGATGAGTTGTTGCCTCAATTAGCCACTTCAATTGGTGACACAGAAAAAGACTTTTAATCCATAACATCCATCCTTTGAGCAGCATTCACTACTCTTTCTCTATCATCCTCGCAGTCAAAACATCAGAAAATCTTACTTCATGGAAGCAATCCTGAATAGAACGTATGACACCCGAGAACAGCTATATGATGAGCTGCGTAAATTTGCCGAGAAAACGGCTTCAGCGTGAAGATAAAAACCAGTGGCGTAAGCAAGTCAAGTGGTACCGAATACGTGTATTTCAAGTGCATACACGGAGGAGGCAACAGAAGCCATCATGCCAAAAAGGACAAAAAGGTTAGTGAAAATGATATGCAGTTGTTAGAGATCGTAGCGGGTGGTTCTTTTACAGTAACGAAAACTACGTGGAATGCTTGGCCTTTTTCTTAACGCACTTTTAAGGCCACAGAAGATGCATCGAATGATGACGTTGAAGGCGAAGACAAGGAAACTGATGATACGAGCGCCAACATGTATACCTGCGCAAACGGTGTTAGAAATCGGAAGCCGGTACGGGCCTCAAAGCAGATTGGGTATCCGTGGACTGTTTATGCTTCTTGCCCGAGGAACGGGAATTGGACGGGAATGTTGCGTGACGGAACGCATTCTCACGATTTGTCAAGCGAACGGCTTCTGTATCATGAGTATCGCAACAATGATGAAGAGCTTAAAGCAAAAGTCGTGGAAATGGGCGATCAGATGACACTACGGCGACGGATCGCAGATCCGATCGCATAAAAATCGCATAGATATCGCATATCTCAGAGCGGAAATATCACTTTTTTGGGTTGAATATGCGATATCTCTTCGATAGCTTGTGTAACACCTGATGCCGGGGGTTTTCTTGATCAATCATCCTGGTGCTTTGAATCGCAGATCTGCGAAATTTATGCGATGGCGGCGCTTCAAAGTTGAATGTATACTGAATATGCGATATGTATGCGATCAAATCTGAGATTTCTCGCCGTAGTGTGCGAAGTTAGAAACCAAAGCTAATAGCAGATCGTCTTACGAAATGGTAAGCAGTACACAATATTATAAGTTTCTTCACGAACAAAGTGGTCCAAGGATATCTGGACGCGTGCATTTCTTCGCTGCCGCTCAGATCAAAGGTGACCTTACAGAATAGATTACAAAGGCAATGTCAGAGATTGAAACTTCTACCACTTGACTCCACTGAGATCCTGTGTTATTGCAATAAAAATTTCCAGGAATCGAGCCGTTGCACAGGAATGGATCTCACTGTAGCACCACCCCTTGTCAACATTTACGTGTTTATGAGGCTAAGGCGGTAGTCATTTGTACATCATGTGGAAATACTTTGCTGCCCTATCGTTTATCCCCTTGTTGGGTCATCATTTTGCTGATGGAATCCTGAGGGAAAAAAAGACTACATGTACGTATTACGAGTGGGGCAGGAAAGCACATAAAGGCGTGAAACGTACAAGTGCGGTCATAAGCAAATGCTTCTTGTGTACCAACCGTACTGCTTTTGGAACTGATGAAATATGCGATTATGAAATCAACGTTGCTGTCCGACGTCCTGCCTACCATATGGCTTAAAACTATCTGTTCCAAACAGGAGCAGCGAATGATATTTTTCATTTTGTGTCAAGAATTCTGCCGAACGTGACTATGATATCGTCATGTTGACCGAAGCATATGTGTATCGTCCGGCTGTTATTTTGTGATAACAGCATTTCATTTCAGTGCTTGCTTTCTCAGATAGGAGAATGCCTGTAAAGTAACAGTGGTCCGTGCGATACAGCAGTCACTTTGATGGCAAAGAATGACGATCGCTACGTCGAAAATATCGTTATGTGGAACGCTTGGGTAGGCGATCGTTATCTAAAAAATATCAAACATCGTTATATCGCACGGGTAATCTATTTGCGAGATTCTAGTAAGTCAACATAGCATCATGACCTATCTATAATACGCAAAAAGAGAGAAAACATCTCTTTCATAAGGTCCTGCTGAAAATATATTTTGGCGTTTTCCTTGTGCAATTACGACCCCAGGGCCCAAACACGGTCATATCCATGACTGTTGGCAAGGTGTCGCTAAATAGCCTGCGCAAGAGCACTTTACCACATAACACGTTCTACGGTCTTTACCTGTACTTATCGTTTATAAGCCTGAGCCATGGTGACATTTCCTTCTGTTTGAATAATATAAAAACCTACGTCTACCATAAGGAGCCCGACATTAGTCAATTACTAGTCGCTTTGACTTTCCTGTGTTGTACCTAACCGAAGTCGCATTGAACCTTCTTGTGTTGGTCAGTCAGTTTTCTGCACCGTTTTGCTTTATCATTCTTCTTATCCTGGGCTTGTAGCTTATGAGGAAACGTGTCTGGTATTTTTACGGTTTGTTATTCAAGACAGGATGTACGGCAATGAAGCATTGAAACTATCTAGACAAACTGATTTGTCCATCATCCCTTCCTATCTTTAGCACCGGTTAATACGCATCCGCCACTTTTATCTGACTTTATCCAGAACGTAATTTTCCCATCCTATGCTAACCACTACGGTACGCTTGTGCGTCTCCGTGATTCAATAGAAATTCGTACATTGAGGTGATACACACGGTTATTTGGAACGCTAACTTATATTCTTGCTGCTACGCCTTCACCCAGACAGTATTATCAACGTAAATTATATGCGCAAGTTCTTTTGATTATCTTCCATCTCGAATTTTCGGCCACACGCTAATTTTACAACAGTATCCCAAAGACATAAGCCTGTACGTCACGGTTCCCATTATGTCTTGCTTAATTTACAGGAGAGACCTAGTGAGTTATTCCCGAGGGAAAAGGTTTCGTATTTCGGATATCAGAATTTCTCTCCAAGGCCACTGTGCTGATGATAATTGAATACCAGCAAGTGGCCTTCAGCCAGCGTTGTTTTTCTTTTTTCTCTGTCGCCCATGCGATGTATTTTCAGGAGCTCTTTTGTTAAGGATATCGTCGTGAATAAAACAAGTGCATATTGTTTCCACCCCTATTTCGCAGCTAGCGCCTCTCATTGCTGCATCCGCGTATATCAATTGTTTGCTGAAACCCTGGATGAATGGACGAGCAAGTGCTAGAAGGCCTATTTCACTGTGACAGTTGAGCTCGTCAGAAGTTAGATGCCGCGGAAATCTAATCAGCACACCAAGTAGTACCCCTTAACTTCCTCCTTGGTCTAGATTTTGTGCAGGCGTGGTTGTTGGCTAATTTGCACATATGCAAACAAAAAACAGACTGTATCTTTCTGTTTTGATGTCGGGAGAAAAAAATGTTTGCCCCCCAATGCGCATCTCCTTTTTTTAATTACGCCGAGCCTCTGTACTCCTATCTTTTTTTAAGAGGATGGGAAATTATTCTGCAATCATCTGATTTATTATTTGCTGCTGCACACGATTCAGGGACATGCTTGCTGAAATGCTGACGATTCTTTCTTGCTATGGAAACGAGAGCTTGCGTGCGTTGTACTGCGCCACACTGCCGATTATACTGTGGCTGACACTGTTACCATTGGTCATTGTGGCTTAAGCCTTAGTGGCCTCAACCCTATACTTGCTCTTCGCCTAATAAAATATTCATCCCATAAAGATTTGATATACATTGTACTTCGTATCATCGTTTTGAATAGTTGACAGGGAGTATGTTTAGTTCTGATTTATTGTAAACAACGCATAAAGTGGCGCATTAAGAAGACACCATGGACAATAGTAAGTTAAATTTTGAACGAAGTAGCATAACCTATGGACAGAAATTGGTATGGCTTACATAAGTGTTAAGCAAGCTTCTTCGAGACATCATCCAGAAGCCTTGGGTATCCATTGGTGTGACCGTAAATTTTACGCACTCTGTTCTTTCGTGAAGCTCTCTCATCAGCGCCATGTACCGAACTGGTGCACGGTACGTAATGATGCTCTCGATTTATGGAAAAAGAAAAACGTTTGCAGTAATACATGTCTTTTCATAGGTTTTTCAATACTGGGCCAAAGGCATCGCCGTCGACACAATGTCAGCGCTGTTTAGAGTATGGTCATTGGGTAAGACATGATTGTCGAGAGCGAGTGAATCTGGAATTAATCTAAACGATCGTGCAGACTTACGAATGCAGGAAACCTAGAAGCTACAAATCCAGACCTACGCGAACACAGCAACTGGCAAAGCCTTTGAAACTTCGTCAACCCGAGTTACCAGAGGAATTACAAGACAAGTAAGTCAATCAATCGAGTAATTGTAAGACGGGATCTTTACTGAAATGCAACAATGCAGGAAGGATTTAGCTGCAAAGATTCTAGCAAAACGAAGAGCCGAAAGGAAAAAGAAGCGCAGGTGAGATAGCATAGTGTACATTGTGCCTGATCCAGTATCCTGACAAACAGTTAAAGTCGTTCTTCCAGCAGCAGCAGCACTAGTGACAGTGACAGTGAAAGCGAAAGTTCAAGTTCTAGCAGCAGTAGTGAGAGTTCGAGTGCCAGTGACGGTTCTGCCTCCAGCGACAGCAGCGGCGGTAGCGAGAGCGAAAGTGAAAGCGAGGTTACTAGCTCGTCGTCTGAATCCACAAGCAGCAGTGACGAATCGCCATCAGAATCCGAGTCAGATTCTTCTTCTTCGTCTGTCAGTAGCAGGGATACTGGAAGACGACGTTATCGTCGTAAAAGTCGATCAGTCTCTCGATCCCCGTCTCCAGTTAAGCGCAGATACCGATACAGTCGTTCACGTTCACCTGTCAAGCGATACCACCACAGGCGTAGCAGCAGCCTTTCATCTCGTAGCCGGTCACCATCTCCTAAGCGCTCACGGATAGCTTCATCTTCTCGCGGTCGATCGCCATCCCGCCCAGCGAGAAATCGTAGTAGGAGCCGTTCTCGATCCCCTGTCCTAGCAAGAGGTCCAGTCAGTCGCCGCAGCACATCGTCTCGCAGTCGGTCTAGAACTTCAGCGAAGCGTCGTCGCAGTGTTTCGTCCGGTAGTCGTTCTTCATACACAGAGTCATCACGATCTCGTTCTCCTGTGAGGCGGAGCTACCGGGACAGAAGCGTTTCGTCTTCAAGCAGTGCCAGCAGTCTGGGCCGTAGACCTCGTCAGCGATCTCGGTCAGGTTCTTGTGGTGGTGGTAGTAGTAGTAGTAGCGATTGACGCAATCAAGGTTAAGGGGGTTTATTCCGTTAAGATGCTAGTTAAAGAAAGGACTGAGGAGGAATATGAGATGACGAGATTTACATATTGACAAACAAAGGATGAGAATTAATTTTCTGGATATCTTGGCGAAGGTATATCGTAGGGTGTTCGAGCAATTGCCAAGTCTTGTGTGATTTCATTTTGGCTAAGGCCTAAGGGTTCAAAGTGCACTGCAAAGAAAAGTTAAGGATGGCATGCTTGAATCTTTTGCATGTGTCACGTACGGATTGACGGATGTCGTTCCTGTGGCGTCCAATCAGAAATCAGTTGATCGTGGTTCAAGTAGCCTAGAGATGGAAAGTATCACATGAGCCATGTTAAAGGGGTAAGATAGAGAGAGGCAAGCATAATTGTTTATTTTACCTTGTGCTTGCCATTCTTCTTCCAGTCGCTTGATCCGTCCTTGTATCTCGTCAATCATGCGTGTTCGTAGAGCTGCTCTGCGTGACTAGTAAATATTTATCCGTGAGTGAGAGAGTGACCTTTCCATTGGAGAAAGAGGAGACGTTACAATAAACTCGTCCGAGGCAGCCTTTTTTGATGCTTCAAAAGATGCCAGTATGCTATCTTCATCTAGCTGCCTTCGTCTCTGTGCGATCTCGATTTGTCTTATTCGGTTCTGTTCCAAATCTTTGTAGCGCTTCAGCAGCTCAGGATGTGTTCCGTCCTTGATAGTCTTTTCCAGTTCATCGAGATCAGCCAGCCTTTAACAGCGTAAGAATAAAGTTAGCTGATGATGAACAAGACGACAAAGAAAGAGATGTGTATACTTTTGCTTTTTGGCGGCGGCCTGTTCGGGTGATTCGGGAACTGCATCTTTGCGGGTTCTTTTTCTTGAACTTCGCTGTCTGGATGCGGGTGGTGGTGGTGCTGCCTTGGGTGGTCTGGCACGGCCTGATTTGGTGGCAGTCTTTGTGGCTCGAGGTTTCTTGGTGGTATCTTGTGCGGCAGATGGATGTGATGTTTCTTTGTTACTCGAATCAATGGACGCCCTGGATCGTGTTGTCATACGATTTGGGACTTCCGCAGCGCTATTATTGATAGTGGACGATGTCGTCACGGTGGTGGAGGCATCGAGTGAACTAGTATCGTCCTTTAAGGGTGCCGTTGCCGTGGTACGACCCGACCTGCGGGTCAATATACGGTTTGGCGTGGCGACTGGTTCTTGCCCGTGCGAATTCGCGTGGTTGGGCTGGGGCTGCGTCCCAAGTGAAGCTTTCAGTTGCGACATGAGGAACTGGAATCAGGGAAGCAGAAAGCGAAAAGAAGAGGGAAGAGAGGAGGAGTGGTTTTGGGGGGAGGATGCCGGAGTTAAAAGCGGGTGGAATCAAACAGCTTTCCCCCCACGTTGCCTTTCTCCTCCCCCCAAGTGATGTGCGACAGAGCACTGGGCAATTTCTATCGCCGCAAGTGCAACCTACTCTGTCACGTTCATTCAATGAAAATCAGCGTGTAAACTGTTGAAATAAACACCAACTGAATCGCCATATTATTCGTCGGGTCCTGTCATTGTGCAATGCAGGCAAGGTCCAGTGAACGAGCTCGTGATATGAGCGGACCGAGAAAAGTGCTTTACCAGGTCGAAACGTGAAGATGTTGATTGTAAGGGTCGTCCTCGTACTTACTGTTTGATTTAGTTCGGTTTGGATAGCGTCTCCATCAAGAACTTTATTCACATTTATCTTTTACGTTTCCGATCCACCATTGTGCAAATCCGCAAGTCCAGAGTAAAAGTGCAGGAACTGGTCCACCCAGAAAGCGGAGCATTGGCTTCCATAAAAAGAAACGATAAGCCGGTCTGGTTTGCGAAACAATCCTTCGCTGGCAGACAGCTTTATTGTTTAATGACTTTAGCAGGTCAAATCCTCGGTTTACAGTCAAGCTGTTTATGGCGCTACCCTTCCCGTATCATTCCCGACCATCTTTGTACGAGAGCCTCAAAAAGTGTCCTGATCTACTTTCTTTTGCTTTATCTATACCTTCCTGTATAGTCGATTTTAATTATCGTATATCGCGGTCCATCAGCTTACTCGTTTGTACCTATGGCCAGGTAAATCTCTGCCCTTCTTTTGGTTTTCCGCGGACTGATCAAAAAAATTCCTTCACGACAGGTGGGACGTTTCATTATGCGGCATCAATATGTCTGGTTAAAAGTTCATCATGACTGCAGTGCATACGGTGTAAACGAGTGTGTAAGTAAATGGCAACCATTACTGAACGGAAGAATGTCGTCGGTTAGGCGGACATTCATCCAGGGATGCCGCACTCTCGTCCAATAAACTGTTGGCCTTGACAAAAAAGCCGCATTCATTACCACAACGGATCGCTAAATAGGTGCATATGGCGAGCAAAACAGGAAGTTATTTTTGACTACCCGTAGCGCCGAAGAAAACGACTATAACAAAAGGGTCATCTGGTTGTTAGAACATTGTAATCCGCGTCTTCACAGGGCAACTTCTGCTCTCGAGATCCCTATCAAGGTTTGGGTCACTTTATTCACCAAAAGCTCCTGCATACATGGCAGTACGCACCATGCTCGGCCCATTCCGGCATTCACTGTGACAGCAGAAACAGCCTCTTTCGCAAATCATCGGGGGAAGAGTCGACACGGTAACAGACACTTTGTCTGATCAAAAAGCTGAGGTCTGGTTTCTCATCTTTCGGCTCAGGAGGATATTACTGAATGGAGTCTGCTTTGCTATCCTACTGCCTATAGCTAGCTCGCTCCAAGACACTATTTACCGAGCGTTGACTATAACAACTTCGCAGATCTGTGCTTTGTATAGCCATGCTGTTGACCATGGACTGGTTTAGGCATTATCAGATACATGATCAAGCCTTGAGCTATTGTAGGTTGTGAAAAGATCAGCTCTTTTTAAGAAGCGCTTTTATCAATAGATCAAGACGGGTAGTATGAGTTAACAGAATGAACAGTATTAACTCCGGATACAAGATGCCTATTCGTATCAGTTGACCATGACGAACACAGAAGCATCTAGTACACATAGTGCAAAATAGGACCCAGGTCCATGTTGAATACAACCTTTTTTCCTTTTTACGCCTAAAAGCCAAGCAAGTCCTAGCGTATGCGGGTGCACGAAGTATCCAGCATCGTCAATCTTCATGATCCGTCCGCGACTATTCTTGCAATCAGGGTGGAACCGCAACTTCATTTGCTGCTGGCTCGCTATCTTTAAAGCAATGGTCCCAACCCTTTGGACATTTCCGTGTGACGTGTGCCTAACCACAAGATCCCCTTTGGCTCCGCCCGTCTCCTTTATCTCCTTGGCTTCAAAAACCTTGGTTATGCTGTTCTCCATAACAAGGTTCCAGGGACTCTTCGCACGTTCAGTCTCGCGTACCACACTGAGCGGAGTCTGGAGGCCGACGTGCCGAGACAGAATACGTATTCCATTTGAGAGAGAATTTCGTCAAAGGTCTCTTACCACTTTACTGCACAACATGCCTGTTCCAACCGGTGATCGCTTGGCCGCGCTTCGAGCGCTCATGGCCTCAGATGAATACAAAATTGACGCCTTGTAAGTTTCTCAGAGTTTCCTTTTTGACTTGTCCTTGTCTACTCATTGAAGCACGCGCGTGCTTTCAGTCTCATTCCGTCCGAGGACTCGCATCAGGTACTCGTTCGTTTGACCTTAAAAAGAAAAGAACCATTTGCGTCTTACGTCTGTCTTAGAGCGAGTACATTGCTGACTGTGAGAAACGACGTCATTGGATTTCAGGCTTCACTGGTTCAGCGGGTTCGTTGTTTGCGTAAGCCGGATACGGCATTACTTTCTCACGGTCTCTATTTTCTCTGTACAGGCTTTGCTGTAGTGTCCACGCAAGAAGCTGCCCTCTTTACGGTTGGTCACTGCGTATAAGTACTTGACATGAGCCATTTCTAAACTTTATTGCCGGTTAGGATGGTCGTTATTTCCTTCAGGCATCCGAGCAGTTGGACGAAAACTGGACTCTGATGAAGCAGGGTTTGCCTGGTGTACCGACTTGGCAAGAGTATCTCGTCAAGGTACTGTAATGGCCTACGCGCTATGTCGCGGATGTGTGTTCTAAGATTTGTCTTCTCGATATCAAGAACCTTCCCAATGGTTCCCGCATTGGTCTTGACCCTGCATTGATTACCGGTGGTACGTTATGATTAGGAGAACTGCGTTCTCTGGAAAGACACTGAGCAAGACTATTTTTTTTCTGTGTAGCTGACGCGCGTGCATTGACCGAATCGCTGGCCGGTGTCGGGTCTTCGCTCGTGCCTGTCTCAAAGAATCCGGTCGACATTATATGGGGCAAGGACCGCCCAGCCCCTCCTAAAGACGTTGTCATTGTCCACCCTATCAAGTTTGCTGGTAAAATGCGTATAGTACGCTAAACATTGACTGTCGTTAAGCTTAGCGATGTATCTCTATGACGGTAGGCAAGTCGCACCAAGCTAAACTAAAAGACGTCCGCAGTCATATTGCTGAAAAGGATGCGTATGGCATTATCGTGTCAGCTCTTGATGAAGTGGCCTGGTTATTCAACTTGCGTGGCTCGGACGTTGAGTGCAACCCTGTGTTTTACTCCTACGCAATAGTGACAGCAAACGACGCCACCCTTTACGTCGATCCTGAAAAGGTTACGGATGAAGTGAAGCAACATCTTGGGGAAGAGGTTACGCTGAAACCATATTCCAGCGTCTTTGATGATCTGCGCGAAATTGGCAATATACTCTACAGCTCTGGCCAAAAGCTTTTGACAAACAACAAGACGAACTTGGCGGTCGAAGTCGCCGTGGGCGAGGTAAGATGTTAGAGCCAAGCTTAGGGCTTAATGAAATCCTGTATCATTGATGTAAATGCAAATCCGGTCAGAAAAATGTTCAAGAGGAGCGCTCGTTCATCAGTGATGCAAAGGCGATCAAGAATGAAGCGGAACTGCATGGCATGCGCCAGTGTCATTTGAGAGATGGCGCTGCCCTTGTTCATTACTTTGCTTGGTTGGAGAAGCAATTGGCTGCAGGAGTTCAATTGGACGAAGTTGATGCAGCTGACAAACTAGAACAATTTCGTGCTGCGCAAGCAGATTACGTCGGTTTGTCGTTCGATACCATCTCTGCGACAGGATCAAACGGTGCTATTATCCATTACAAGCCCGAAAAAGGAACATGCAAGATCATTGATCCAACGAAGATATACCTTTGCGACTCTGGCGGACAATACAAGGATGGCACTACGGATGTGACGAGAACATACCACTTTGGCGAGCCAACTGCCTACGAAAAACGATGCTTCACGCGTGTCCTGCAAGGACATATTGCGATCGACAGAGCTATTTTTCCAAAGGGCACCACTGGTGGGTAATTATTCAGTGCGCAGATAGGCTAACCCATTTACTAACTAATAATGCTTATTTACAAGGCTATTTACTTGACCCATTTGCACGACAGGCACTGTGGCGCGACGGCTTAGATTTCCGACACGGAACTGGACACGGTGTAGGCTCGTTCCTGAATGTTCATGAAGGTCCGCATGGTATCGGGGTCCGCATAGCTTACAATGAAACGCCTTTGCAAGCTGGCATGACTGTCACGGATGGTAAATGACAAAATAGAGCTAGAATTTACAGCAAAACCCTTACCAGAAGCTATTAGAACCCGGCTATTATGAAGACGGCCAGTTTGGTATCCGTATCGAAAACACTATGCTTGTCCGTGAAGTTGAAACGCCTCATAACTTTGGCGACAGAGGCTATTTGGGCTTTGAACATGTCACAGTTGTTCCGATTGGCTTGAAGCTGATAGATGTGGACCTATTGTCAGCGGATGAAAAGAAGTGGGTCAATGACTACCACGCTGAATGCTTAGAAAAACTCGGTCCGCTTGTAGCGCATGACCCTGATGCGGTAGCATGGCTCAAGAAAGAAACAATGCCGATTTAAATGGAATTTATTTCTTTCGTAGTCTGTTTTTAACAGTTTTTTTTTCGCCTCGTGGGACAATTTTAAATACCGACATTTTCCGTTCAACAACATCGGGGAGGAAAAGACCGCTTGCGATTTCTCTTTTCTTTCGCTTGTTTGACAACGCATGGATCCTTCAAGTATCCTCTCCAGCAAGTAGAATCGTCCTCTGAATTGAAATATCCAATCTTATTCATTTGCATGTAACGGTAGAGGCGTTAAGTTCCGGAAACTTCAAGTTTGAGGTCAACGTACCCTTGTCTGTATGTAACGACTCGTCTTCCACTGCGGTTTCGCTATACGAAAGGGCATTTTCCGAAGCTTCTAATGGAATCCCTGGTTCCGGCGAACTTGGGATAGTTCTGCATTGGTTGGCTACGCATCGTATCGGTCCGGATATAAGAAACCCGGCGCAGTCGACACCAGCGCAAATTTGTCAGCTTCTCAACAAGGCGCAACAAACGCAAGAAGCAAGTGTGGTACTTGTAGCAGACTCGAGTCGGATACCGATCTTCGGATCGTTGGCTCTCCTGGCCATCGTGATGCATCTAAGGATTGTCGTATACGTCTTTTCGTCTCGCGATAAACCGGCCGTCATGAGGCCTGTGCTTCGAACATCCGACGACAAACTCCCTACTTTCGCTGTTCTCCATTACTCTGACCCGAAACTTGGCTTGGAAAGTTGGATCCCACTTGGGTCTATGGAAGCCGCAGGACCACCGCCGATTCCAAATTCACCGCCATCAAACGAGACAATACCGAAACAAGAGCAACAGATGAATAGCGTACGAAAGTGGTGCAGTATGGACAAAAATGACCAAATATTCGATGTTGTCCAAGAGGAAATGTAAGGCACAGGCACATATACTATAGAGATGCCTCTCAGCATATTGAACAACGCGGGTGGTTGCATTATTGCTATTAGGACGAAAATGATCATGGAAAAGTACGACGCAGAAGTATTCTACGGACGCACAACAGCTGCAGACTTTTTCCAGCGCGAAAATCAGATGGTTCGACTACCAAAAGGGTTTTGGGCGCGGGTTTTAGAAGCTCTTTGTGAGAAATATGACCTCCACAGCGAGGAATCTGACAGGACTTGGTTCATGGTGCGATGTTATAAGATACGACAGAACTGGGTAGAGGAATACCGCCAACTATTATGGTTGTATTTCAATCATGTTCCACACCCAACAGACAAGATCATGCTCCAATATCCTCCTCCTCCACCACCACCTGCGTTTTATTATTTTCATGCACCACCACCACCACCGCCACAACAACAGCAAAGAATATTTAGGCAAGACGCGAATTTCGTTCAAGATTCTAAAGTCAAGGTCGAACAGGATATCAACACGTGTTTCACGATGGGCCAAACTGGACCCGTACAAAGCACCAGTAGTTCACCAGCGACGCCTGTGCACTACTACCACCACTACTACTACTATGCTGTTGCAGTAACCTCCTTATTATTTTGTGTCTTTGGAATAGGCTACAAGCTATACTTTGCTTAAGATTTCTTCTGATTAAGGATCATTAAATTGCATAGTCTTGAAACTCGAAGACATTTTTGGGGAAGCAATTATGGAAAAAGGTCAAGCATTTCCGATCTTCAAGCACATGTTTTCGACCAAATTCGCCTTTTGCATCGAATAAAGGATGACATATCATGAAATGTCTATAACATAGCAAATAGACAAGCAAACTGTTGCCGACAAAGTGAACAGTAGAGTTACATAACGCTTCAAACAGTGTTCAGATCAAAATGCTTGTGGTTTCGAGAGATATCTATCTTGGCTGAGACAGCTTACGTATGCCATCTGTAGCACTATCCTCGCAAAAAGAGAAATCATGGACCTTTCGATGATACATCTTTTGCGCTCTTCGTCATATTCACAAGGGTACTGAACATTGTTCACACTGGGTGCGAAATACTCACCAATCCGCGCAAAATGATCTTTGCCAACTGCGCCCCGAACCTGAGCACCGGACTTGAAACTCAGTGACGTTCTGTTCGGTTGAGGTGCTTGCGTGTCGCGTTGGACCAGAATCTTGTCTTGTACCTTTCGTTGATATACACTTTCATTGCACCATGAGTCGTGGGTCTAGTGCAGGTTACGACAGACATATTACTATTTTCTCACCCGAAGGCCGGTTATATCAAGTTGGTACGTTTGACCGAGAAACTGCCTATAATCGCAATAGTTTGCTTGTGCGTTAACCTAATCTTTACGCAGAGTATGCCTTCAAAGCCATCTCAAACAGCGGCATCACCTCGGTAGGCGTTCGAGGAAATGACGGTTGCGTTGTGGTTACCCAAAAAAAAGTTCCTGTAAGTCGCTACCCGGTTTGAACCAACGGACGCGCATATTTATTACCAGCAACACTGCAGGATAAACTTTTGGACGCTTCAACGATTACTCATGTGTTTAAACTGACTCCTAAAATCGGCTGCGTAATGACGGGCATGATTGGTACGTTCGGCCAAGCAAAATATGGATCGAGGACCCATAGCGCCGACGCATACTTTTTTTTTGTTTAGCGGATGCACGTGCACAAGTGACGAGGGCACGTCAAGAGGCTGCCGAGTTTCGCTACAAGTATGGGTATGAGATCCCAACGGACATGCTTGCGAAACGCGTTGCCAATATCAACCAAGTATATACACAGCAGGCTGCGATGCGGCCATTGGGAGTCTGTTAGTACCTAGAAACGGCGATATCTCGTTTATGATCGAATGAAACTCATAGGCTGACTGTTAACTTAGCCATGATCCTGATCGGATATGATGATGAATGGGGACCACAGCTTTACAAGTGCGACCCAGCGGGATACTATGTTGGATATAAGGCCACGGCTGCCGGTGCTAAACAGCAAGAAGCATTGAACCATTTAGAAAAGAAGCTGAAGAAGAACCCGACATTGAATATGGAGGATACCATCGAGGCAAGATAAAATGTCTTTTTGAATGCGAGTTTTGATGTAAAAGAGGTATTAATGAGGTTATTTTTATTTCTTTACAGCTTGCCATCACAACGTTATCCACAGTACTCGCTGTTGATTTCAAAGCAAGTGAACTTGAAGTCGGACTGGTCACCAAATATGATACGAATTTCCGTACTTTGTCGATGGAAGAGATCGACGAGCATTTACAGAGGATCGTGGAGAAGGATTGAACTCAGAACATGTGGGGGTTGGACCTCCTAAATCTGGTGATGCTGCACGCTGATTCATTATACTCAACACTATCCAGTCAATAAAAACGTCTGAAATCGTCGCCGGGTCCAAGGTATGACCACGGAAAGTTCTGCGTAACCATGCGGTAGTATACATGGGACCCGTTAAACTTTGGAACAGAGAGCGTATGAGCGTACTGAAGTCATTTGGCTACTGATGGCAGACGCGAGACTCTGAACTCAGCAGAAAGACTTTGTGGGTCTTTATACAGGTTTATTCTTTAGAGT
>JSYX01000745.1:0-14832 GCA_000787465.1 Thermomucor indicae-seudaticae | reverse complement strand
GGATATCAAGTGCGTGCATGCAGGCAGCAAAGCAATGGATGAAGTATACACAGGATAAGGTATCTCCAGATAGAAGCTTTAAATTGAATCGGTCATCATCCGCTGGAGATGTCCGTGTGAGGCGAGGCAGCTGATATATGCTCGGATGAAAAAGGTATAATCATGGCGTCGATGGATGCTGTCTTGCTAATGAACGCTTTAGAATCTCTCTTTCACTTCCAATATATCAATTCCTTGCTCAGATAAGAAAATGAAAAATAGGACAGCATCTTGTCATTAGCTGTATTTATATGGATTAAATGTCCCAACTTGTCTTCTTCGCAGTTTATTTCTCCTAGATTTCATCTGAAGAACGTGGTGTAAAGACAGAGCCGCCAATGCGACGCGATTGAAGCAGGTCAAACCATAGATTGATGCAATACATGTTCCTCTTTCCGATCTATAGTGAGAGTCGATTTACGTCGAGGTTGGAAAGCAACTATCGCAAAGAGCGCCTTACGTTGGACGCATACCGGCTCTGCTGTCCTTTGGCCCTGGATGCACAACGCGCAATAGTGTGTCGCCTAAAACGCTAAATGACAGTTGGTGTGCCGCAAATCATTGCTGCCAACTCAAAAGAAGTAATACAGCAATGGACTGTCAGAAGGATGCCTTTTTCAGCAGTTATCTTCGGGAGTGCCCGAAAATTTTCGTTGCACGATTAAATTGACAGCCAGTCAGGGATTTCGGAAGGGGGTTCTTTGCAAGCATGAGCTAATAATAAATTGACAATCAAGATAGTTGGATGTATGATGCTAACACCAAAACTATACTTTTCGGACAGAGCAAACAAGAAAAGGGTGTTTGGGAAATCGATCTGAAACTCCGTGTTTACTTTCGCTTCGTAGAATACTTGTTCTTTGTTCAACAACTTGCAGCACTGTGTTTAAGAAATCCGCGCTTTCCTTTGGGAGATATTGCGGTAAGACATGTCTTTTAACTCGTGGAAAAAATGCGGGGCATGCAAAAGCTACCCACAAATTAAAGGTATGTCAGTTTACGTCGGACGAGGCTTTGGATACCATATTTCGGAGCAAAAAGCCGTCACTGAAGACAAACAGATATTTACAGCTCGTACACCCTCATGAAAAGTGAACGCGTTGTAGCCAGACATCGGGCAGTCTCCATTTGACACATGCAAAGACTCAAAAGACCAGGATCAGCAAGTGACAGAGGATAAACGAAAAAGAAAATGTGATTATCATTAATCCTTTTCATTTTACCGCATTGCTTGTGTCAGCGGTTGCCCCAGTGTGCACCGTAATCGGCGAAAGTGTAGCTGTCCCAATGCACCGATGCAGACTCTTTCGGCTTCATTTCTCATCCTTTCACAGGGAGGTGTTGGCGATGTTTGAAAACATAGCATCCCACATGACATTTGGTACAAGCGACGATCAGAGCTCTTTGTATGTGGACGAATATATACCATAAGCTTAGGGCTTTCCCTAGACTACGATCAAGAATAATGGGAAACATGTTTATGTAAAACATGTTTTTACTCGGTTCGCCTCGTATAATGTAAAGTTGTATGCAAACATAGTCATCACGGTAGCCTGTCAGCCTTTCAAAATTCATTCAATGGAAAGGATTCTGGCAGCATCTGGCTTCATGCAGCATCATGTGGCAATAACTCCAGCATATATCCTTTCTATTATTCATGCGGAGGAGATATCTGGAGCCACAAGCTACAGAACAAGTTTATTCTTGACCAACAATTCGCGGAGCTCGCCGGTTCTATGCAATCGAGTGACTTCATCGGCTCCACCGATACTTTGGCCACTGACAAACACGTTTGGAAATGTATAGCGACCTGTTAAGTCTCCCAATATCTGCTTCACATCGGCAGCATCCGCTTCGGGACTGTTATTATCCGGCGTAACCTTGACCAAGAAAGCAGACTTACATCTTAGGTCGACTTCAACGACGTGAAATGGCGTTTTCAACGGATACTCGCTCAAGATTTGTTTGGCTCTTTTAGAGTACCTGAAGGACAAATTTGGTCAATCTGTCCACGGTTTGCCTGCTGGATGCTTTTAGTTACGGGCAAAAGGTCTTTGAGAATACCGTTACTGGATGTGTCTGGATAATATCGAGGATCTCCTGCTTTGTTCCCGTCTCTTCGTGCGCGACATTGTGCAATACATCTTGCGTCGGTTGCACATTGTAGGCTGTCATCTGCGACCCATTACCCAATCGTACGAGGAGTGCTGCCGTCGCGAGGAAAAACAGGAGACCCACGCAACAGAGTGCCCAAATATTGCGAGCATGCATCATGGGAAGCGAAGTAAATGAGCGTCGCTCATGGAGATCTTTGACTGAAGTAGGCAGAGTCATCGAAACAAGGTAAAAAAGAACGTAGCTACTTTCCCGCAGCAAAAAAATACCGTGGTTCGTGTACAAAATACATCTATTCTATCTGGAAGTATCCAGGATCTATAGTCATGTCTACTGTCATGCGCTTATATCTGAGCCATCTTTACAACGCCTTGACCCACCAAATCCGGGTTTTCAATCTCATGCTTCCCTTTAATCAATTGGAGCTCACAGCAACGCACAAGTGCTGGATCACTAGGCTGTGCATTCAGTTGTGTTACTTGGCCATGGCTGACTATCCTCAGATGCTTTTGCTGGTGTTTCCAGGTGCGTCGGGTCACGGCGTTCACCGAAGACACCACTCGAAGGCAAACCTTAGCCAAGGACGGTTCGGTCTGAGTTTCCTGTTCTTCTTGCCAGCGCGCGACCACCAAGGACGCAAACATGTCTCCTGTGCCCGTAAAGTAACCCTGATACGTAGGGAAGGCAATCAAATGCTGTCGGCAGTCTTTGCCATCCGGCGTCATTTGACTGGTCAAACAGTATAACGACGCTTCGTCCGCGTCGGCCATGAGTATTTCCTGGGGCACGTCCTTCATGGGCAAGTTCATGGAAGTGACAATGATATTGGGCGTTCCCAAGGCATGAAGCTTTCTGGCTGCTTCTTTGGCAGTGGCAATCGAATCAATCTTCATTTCCGCTAATAATCTGACCCGATAAATACCCATTTAGAACTTGGCATTGTTGGCTGGGGAAGAACAGGCCTTACTCTGTCTCAAACTGGTTTGGCGTGAGGACATCGACAATCTCAAGTATGTTGCGGTAAAGTGGTATGATCTCAGGTGCCACATAAATTCTGCCTAGATCCCCCATCACCGGGTCGCATACTGTTTTCCCCGTTAAACATAGCCGAACCAGAAAGAAAGAAGACCGTTTCGTGTCGCTCACCATAAATCAAGTTCGGGTTTCGTTTCTTTAGTTTCTCTACCATCTTTTCAATGGTCTCAAGAATGGCATAGTTGCCAATGTATCCTGCCTCGATCGATACATTAGCTATAGAATCCTCGGATACTTGCGCATCATACCTGTCAGCACATGGGTATATTCATCCGTCAGTCCATTACGTTCAAGGCCATCGAACAATTCCTGAACGTCATGAGCATCGAGTCTTTTCCCGGTCCATGAAGGATAGCCTATGGTATCAATTTTTAAAAAAAAAAAATGCATAGCACGAGGCTGGGTATGGGCTCGCTACCTGTATGGTTGGAAAATTGTACAGTGTTGAGGATATCGACATCGAAACCGAGCGTCTGCAAGGGAAATGCGGCAGCCTTGTTGCCTGTGCAGATAACTCAGTAGATCATTCTAGGCGATCGTAACGATGACTTGGTACCGCAATAACCAGACACCTGGTTTGTGTTAAATATTGAGTCCCTGTATTTTACAAGCGCGGAGGAAAAAACGTACCATGTGGGACTGAATGCTCAGGACTCGGTACGAGCGATCGTCTTCTTCTGACATTGATCAAGCACGGCAGTAGTGGGCACCAGGCGGCGGCGGCGGTCAAATACTGAAGTTGAAATACGAATCGGCATTGCAGCGCGCGCCCTTTTCCGTTGTCGACCAAAATGAACAATAGTACATTGCAAAGGCCAAGAGCCGACCGATTAATGGGCGGCATGTCGCACTCTCTTACACGGAAATTGGACAGCATGTCTCGCGCCGAACTTTTAGAGCTACGTGCACGAAATGAAAGGCTCCTCGGAAACTCGTAAAGTGGCTCCTTCCTATGAACACGGTCTGTTTATGTTGAACGGTTCCAGCTGATATAATCTATCAAAGATCCATTATAAACACGCTTCCAGATAAAGGTTTAAAGATCCAAAACACGATTCGGCAAATCGACGAGCTATTGAAATCGACCCGTAATGATTCCGAAGGTTCGTCGTCATCAGCCGTGGACAAAGAAGAAGACAAGCAGCAAGAGAACAATGGTGATTCAGCAAAGATAACAAAGCAAATGTCCAAATTGAATATCTCGTCAAGTGCAGCGCGGAAACAGTCGATCGAACGCGCAAACGCTCTGGCAGATCGATATGACGGCAGCCGGAGCTTGTTAGCTCCTCAAACCGAGCCATCCGCCAAGACGAAAATGTTGCGGATGGACGAATCGGTGAGATTGCAAGAAGCTCAACAGCAGCGTATCAAGGAAGAAAAGTTAAAGAGGCAGCTAAAGTCGATCCATGCAACAACATCAGAAAGTTTGGCAGACGACTTGAGTCTTACCCTGAGTCGGATGAAACTCGATCCTGAAATGAGACCAGAGCGGCCACAAGACGATCAGCCAGAAGATGACGACGACGAAGAAGACGATCTAGACTCGATTGACGCGGCAGAGTATCTTTACGATGATGACGATGAAGGATTTGATGAAGAAGAGTATCATTCCGATGGACGACATTAAATTGCTGTATAAAACTAAAACTTGACCACTTTTCTTTTTGGCTTCTTTGGCTTTTCTGCATCTTCCTTTTCAGCCTTGACTTCTTGGTCCAGTTTCTGTTTCTCCTCGACAAAGATATGGTAATCGTCGTCATCCGCGCCTTGCTTTAGATCAATCTTGCCGACCACCGTCGTCCCAGCTTCGTTCTTTGTGATCTTGCAATCCTTGGCTAAATGATCGACTTGTCCGCAGAAACGACATCCACCGCCATTCGGGTATAAGCCTTTGTCATTTTGAGGGCATTGACTGGATAAATGACCTTGTTTCTTGCAGACAAAGCATTTGGCATAAGGTAGTTCATCTAGACGTGACGAGTAAAGTCATTCTCTGTCTCTTCCTTGTACTGCGGTCATGCTACGTACTTGCTTTCCGAGGTTTCTTGCATTTACTGAGTGAGTGCTCGGTCGATCCACAATTGTAACAGATGCCCTGGGCACTGTTCTTTGCCTCTGGACATTGGCCTACTGAATGACCCTTTTGGCGACAGCCAAAACAGATCTACAGCAGCAGGAATAATAAAAGGAGGTTATACCGAATGGCGTTCTCTTCAACGGGAATGACTTACTGTTTTACGCTCTTTAGCTTTCTGTCGTCGCAGCCTCCGCTTCTCGATTTCCTTTTCGTTATTTTCTACGGATACATGTGTCAGTCTTTACGTTCAATGAATGTATGACAGTGCCTTATTTGACGTACTTGAACGACGTTTCTTCTTGATTTGATCATCAGAAGTTGCGTCATTCTGTGCTTCCTTTCCATTCTCTTCTCCATTTTGTACGTTGTTCTCGTTATCATTCTCTGCTTTCTTGCCTACATTGCCGCATTAGCTTTTCTTCCATTCAAGGGATGACAGCTCGTTGGACTCACTTGAAGGACGTTTCTTCTTGTTTTTTCGCTTTTCAGATTTTTCTCCATTTTCAGGTGCAGGAGGCTCTTTTCGTTTCTTGGAATCTTGGATGTCAGACTCTTCTCCATTCTCAGATGCTGCTTGCTTAGGAGGAGCCTCTTCTTGCTGCTTCTTTTCAGGAATCAATGGGGTCACAGTAAACTCCTGATCGACCCTGACATGCTTCTTTTTGCCGAGTTTTGTGTATCGTGTCATGATCGATCTTTAGGAAGAAGCTTATGCGGAGTAATAAGCTCAATCACTGTGGCTTTTGAACCTCCTCTATGCCTCAGAAAATGTTATGATGGATAGAGCACACTCCTTGATAGATCATGCACCATCATTTTAGGCGTTCTATACAGAAGAGTGCCTTATTCTATTAGACACATAATGTAACTTTTTTTTTCCGAAAAGTACAGAGGCAGACTAGATTATGTTGCACGCTATTACGGTTGTGGGATGAAAAAAAGGTGATAAAGTGCTCAAGCTTTGGTGTTTGGAGGAACCGTCTTTCGAGAAACGTAGGGGCCGAGCTATATCATTCCAAGACTTTTAGCTGCCTCTTCTTCTCAAGCAGAACACATGGAAGAAAAAAAAGTGACGTACGGTGAAGCCTTCCAAGTCTGGCACAACAAAGGTACGAACGCGATTCCAATCGATTTTGTAGCCACCCTTTTTCGTATGTCGACCCATGGCACCACTTCCGGTACCTAACACATTTTGTTAATCACATGTCAGCCAATTGTCTCGTAAACCATCAGTCACCTTTGTAGTAGTTGTGGCCTCGCTTGGAGGTCATTGGAAATCGACTGGCTCCTCGCGGTAATGCTCGAATGACTCCAAACATGACAGCTGTATAACAAAAGTTTAAAGACGCAAGTCGAACTTGCTTGTTATTAGCGGAGTGTGACTTCCGGCTCAGACTGCCTGCCCACTGTCCATTTGCCGCATATCACCTCGAATTCAGTAATGCAATCTAGAAATAAAAAGTGACAGGAACCTTCATTTCCATATTTACAGTCCACTAAACATTTTTATAAATATATATACTATAATATATCAATATATAATGACAAGAAAAATTGGTGAGCAAGAACCTGCATGTGAGGAAGGGGGAGAAAAAAGAGAATGTGTGGTGTTGCAAAGCAACAGTTCTTGCACCAAGGGAAAAAGGGGCAGGGAGCAAAAAGACAAAAGAAAAAAAGATATAAGGCATAACGGTCTCTGGGATAGATAATAATGATAATAATAACAACAATAACACAATGAAAAGAAAAAAAGAAAAGATGACTAAAGAAACAAGGCAGAGGACACCAAAAAAAAGGAGTGAAGTTCTCTTTTTTGTGCAAAGCCGGCGAGGACAATCAAAACGTTGGGATGCAACCTGCGTTGCGCGATGAACATCATAGAGCTGAAGGGTGCGTGGCGCGAGTGAGTGAGTGTGAGTGTGAGTGAGCGTGAGTGTGCGTGCGTGTGTGTGTGTGCGTGTGTGTGCGTCTTGTCAAAAGAATGAGTGACGAGGCTTCTCTTTTTTCTTTTTTTTCTGGATTATTTCTTTTTTGTCTTTTTTTCTTCTCTTCTAAGCATCCGATAACCTGGTTTTTGGCTGCTTTCTTCTCATGCTCCGGACATGGCTGATATTGTTGTTGTATCCATGGCTGCTGTTGTCGCACTCGGCCACTCTACGCTTCTTGGCACTGCTATTACTGCTTGACAGATCCTGCTGTTTCAGTGCTTGCTGCTGGTAGTAATAATTGACGCCTTGATCAAAATGTGACGGGGATGCACCCGTCTTCCATGTAAACGGATTCGCACGCACAGGAGAGACTTGGGTAGTAGGCGTCTGCATGGGAGACGACGAACTGGAACTTGGCAACGAAATCGAAAGCACGGGTGGAAGAGAACCACTATAAGGCGGAGAATAGGTTGCTGTGGTGCCAGCGGTTGAGCCCATGGAACTACTTGGTGAGCAAGAAGATGGTGGGGAGGACAAGGCAGGCCAGAAAACGGCTGGGCGTCTATCTTCACCAATCGATGTGTCTCGGAGTCGTCGCTTGCGTCGTAGTTGTTGCTGCTGATCCTCACAAAACGGAGGATGATGATGACTGCTCGCTGTTGTTGGCAGTTGATATGACTCGGTTATACCGGGTAATGTGTGTGCCACTATCTCTGGTTGTTGCTGCTGCTTGATTGGGAAACCAGTGGATGATGTTGATGACGATGGGCTGACTGGGGATGGTAATTGCTGTTGAGCAGCAACCGTTGTTGGCAAATGCAATAAATAATCTTGCCAAAGCGGGGTCAGGATAGGTCGATTATGTGCTCTGGCTTCTACATGCATGTGCAATAAGCGGTGCCATTGTTCAAAGGTCGACTGAGCAATGTAAAGACGATAATCGATCAAGTCCAAAAAGATACGTTCTGCAGCATTGATCTCGGCTACCGGCAATCCGGCAATCTTGGCCCAGGCCGAATTCCGATAAGTCTTGTCTTGTACAAATTTAGACGCTACGACCAGACTCGCCAGGAACATTCGGCGCCCACAACTGATATACGCATCCTGCCAATACGGACGATTGTTTCGTGAGGTGCTACTATTTTCGTACAACTGTCTCATGATAGCTGGTCGTGCTCGGAACAAGTAAAAGAGCGCCGTCTGAAGGGTCGAATAAGTCGTCCGAGACCGCTTCAAAACTTCCTCGATAAACGTCCGTAAAGGAACAACGGCTGACGACTTGTTGCTGCTCCTGCTGTAATGATGTGCCGAGGAGGAGGAGGACGACGACCAAATGGTTTCTATAACATGTGCGTTCGTGTCTAGCCAAAGGTGCCTTATTAGTCTGTCGGTGTCTATAGATATGCCCGGTTGCTGAAACCCATACCGACGAGCGCTTCTACATAAGCAGCTTGCTCATTCACCTGAGTGGATCGTTTAACAGTCACGACCGGAAAAGGATAATGGTGATGATGGTGCTGCTGTGGTTGAAAAAAAGTTGCTGCTTTGTTCTCTTGACCACGATCAGAAATCTTGTTACGCAGTGCATACATTTCCGGATCCGTGTGTAATGGCACCGAATTACTTGCATGAACGGGCGCATAGTTAGACTTGCTGGCGCTTGGATGAAGGACAGCTGCGGTTCCCGGATCGATCAGAGCAGCATTCGTCTTCAAACTGCCACATGGGTACATGTGTCTCGAACACTGGATGCCACTTGGGATCGGCGGAGCAACCGATGGCTCGGGAAGCTGACATGGAGGTAATACTTGGAAAGAAGTCGCATATTGATGTCCTGGCTGTCGTAAAGAAGTCATTAAGTGAGTGGATTGGCAATGGACCAAAGAGAAGTGCAGCAATAATAACAGCCAGAGCCCAAGTGTACGAAAGGGAGAGAAGGCTCAAGAAGAAGAAGAGAGACAGGAAAGGGGACCCAAAGAATTAGAGGCGATGTTAATAAACAAAAAAGGGTAAAAACGAGGGGGCAGGCAGCAAAGGGGGGAGGGATGCCGAGCAAAGAGTTGCAAAGCGATAGGAAGGGGCAGAGCGAATATACCAGCAGTGCACTGCCTCAATACCTCAATAAAAAATGTTGGGAAGGGGGAGAACAATAGGAAGTGTGAATCGGAGCGCATAGTCTAAAATGGGAAGCGCTACAAATTGGTGCTCCAATTGAATCACGCCGCCTTTCTCCTTATTTCGCATACCGTGCCCCATCTGCCGATCCTAGACATCAGAGAAATGGACTATTTCTGGTAACCTCACTTGTGCTCACCCATCTCGTGGTGGCGAAATATGATTACGTACTGCAGTTGTTTCAAAAGGTCATGTCTCTCGATTTTTAGGACTGTTTGTTGTCAATGAAATCTTTTCTGCAGTGTTACCCTCGCTGCTGCAAGTTGGTCGGCACGGCAACTCATTGCAGGTTGCTCCCCTTTGCATTATTTACAACGATGGGAACCCTGTACTTCGTTTTCGTTGTCGATTTTCGGTGATGGAACAACAATGCGACACAGATAATCAATGACGATGTCGCATGATTGTTGCTAGCTCTTTTATGAGCACCTGTTCATTTGCCCTTGATGATAATTACAGCCCGTGCTCTCATCCTTGTTGTGACAGAAGGGTTTCGTCCGCTCTGACTCTGGTCGGCCTCCTTCTCCTCGTTACAATTCCCAGTAGCGCTCCGGCGTGAAACGAAATCCAAAACATAACCAATGGAAGCTATTTACACAGAAAGCTGCGAAGAAGAGATCGCCCATGGAAAAATGACAAATTTGGTGGGCTCGTTGCACTGCACGAAGACATTGTGTGACCCCATGGTCTTACTATGGTACACTAAAGTATGCGCCTGTATACCTCTTCACACGTGTTGGTCGTTCAGAATCATCTTGTTGCAGCATCAGTGGTTCTCGTGACAGAAATTTGCATCAACAACCTTATGCGGAATGATGCCCAGGGATCGAAATGCCTCATCAGGCACGCCTTACTCTCAATGTCGAACGGGGGCTGCTACCGAGTAACTTTGTACCCTATTTTCCCCCGTCGAACAGGGAGTCAAAGTGAGCGGCAGGTGGATCTGGGGAGGATTTATTAGTCACCCGGGGATTGTTGACGAAGGCTTGATGTGGAGTCAATAATGGTCACGATGCCTTGCATACGTCGCTCAGTACGATACAGCAACTTTTTTGCGGCCAGTCTATGCTTGCTGTGGACAATTCGTTTAAAGCGGCTTGGACTCTTTATGTTGGTCGTTCAGAAGGGGAACCCGATCACCAAAAGTACGATAGGGACAGGATACTGGTAAGAAATCACAATAGGATGTAATTCGAATGACCGAAGCATAGATCTAGATTTCCATTAATGAGAACGGTTTGCATTTTACGCCTGCCACGGGAATTGGGCTGACGGTCTGCTTTTCGTGTGTTTTATGCATTCATGATGTTATCGAATTGATACAAAACTTTGTTTCATCACGGTCTCGTCTACGCTTCACATTACATCGCGTGAATAACGAACAAAGGCCATTGGTCGAAGACGTTCCAGTCCTCCACTGCTTCTTAGTGCGGAATACCACTGTGGTGGAGGCACGCAGAACTGCAATGACCGCGAATGATGGGCGCTAGCCGAAAGCATTACTCTTTCCACTCAACGCATATTGGGCCGTTGATAGAGTACTTGATTTTCACAAAAGAGAGAATTCGATAGCCTTGCTTTAACACACGCAAGTTTTTAAACTTTCTTAACCTAGTCCCACCTCAACATGAATGCATAAGCTCGGCACGCATATCGATGTAGACCAGCGCGATGCCGAGGAATTTAAAATGGGTCATGCAATTATCGCCGGTATTTTGGGTCCAGGTCAATATCGACGACCATATGACGCTGTTGCCTCTCAATAACAGTTTCTGGATATAATTGCAATCGATAACATGAGAGAAATATCTGTACTGTGTATGTATTCCTCGACCTTTCCAAGTATTTGGGCCGAAAATGATCAGTTTCGCGACTCACTTGCAGTTGCGGCACCATCCATATCTCCAGAAGATAGCCTTGAATGCGGCGGCCCTTTTTAATCAAGCTCTAGCAAAAGCTCTGCAACGGGTAGCGCGAGTGGAGAAGTGCTTTTGGGCAGAAGAGCTACAATAAACATTGTGTATAACCCAGAAACGTGGAAAAGTAGTTGTGTGTAACGCAAAGAAGATGCTTGAACAAAAAGGTGTCTCAGGCGTATAGGACATCAGAGGTTAGGATAGTTCAAGAACAAAACGTAAACATTTACCGTCTCTTAAGGGCCCTGCGGGCAGCTGTTGCAAATGGATGGATTTTTCATAAAATGGTGCAATCAGTTGTTGAAAAAAGATATATTCATAGACAGCGGATTAATTCGAGCAAATGCGAAATATACTAAAGAGTAAAGGTGTTGAAGCTTTTTCCTCTTATGGTGAATAATGACGTAAATGCACGGCTTTAACGATCTTAATTAATTCAAGTTATTGTTTCTACGGTATCAAAGGAAGTACGAATTCAATTAGCTGTCATGGATACAGGAACAGGGCCAAATGCTAAAAGACCCATGCCGTCAACAGTCTCCAGGTTACAGATCGGATCTTTACCGTAGCCATAATACAGGTACACGTCTGAGCTCAAGTCTATTTCGCCCGTTGACAGATAAAGCCGGATGTGTTGTTGATCCTGCTGAATCCGGGCACTGTAAATCACTGGAAGCTGCGTACCATTCGAACGGTGTAAACTAAAGCCGAACACACGGTCCACATGCCGCCAGCGTTCGACGTTTTCAAAGGACAGCAAGAGCGTCTTTTGTACCGACCAGAATTTCCCACTCTGGTCAGGGCTCAGATCTTTTTGCTCAAAAGTGACATTGGCAAAGCTTGGACTGCTCGTACCAGCCTTGTTATCAAGTGCATTCACGGCGGCCGCAGCGAGACGCCTGCCCACGGTATGTTGACCCATGGCTGATAGATGGATGCGGTCGTCCATGTCCAAGTCAATGCTGGCGACAGCGCCCACTCTACCGTCCATGCCGTTCATCTGCCACTGCGCTTGTCTGATGGCACTCCACGCTTGATCCGTGTCTGCTTGACGGATATGGCGACCGATCTGAACGTAAACAAAAGGAAGAGCTGTATTGCCGAGGCGCTCACGCGTCGTCTGGATCCAATACTCCATCCGAGAGCGGTACGTCTCAAGAAGAGCCGTATCAAGGGACTCTGTATCTGATTCGCCCTGAGACCAAAGAATGCCTGCGATCTGATTCTGGAGCTTTGCCAGGCGACCCATCATGGCACCATACAGTGTGTTATTGTATGGATCTGGTGTTGTCTCGAACAGGTCAGGACCCCATTCCTCCAGCGTGGTACCACCGTGGGCCATTGCTACCAGACCAACGGGCACGTCTAACTTTTGACGGTACGATTGGGCAAAGGACACACCGAGCGAGAATCCTCGAACTAGATGATACTGCTTGTTGTGTGCTAATAAATCGGGCAAAGTAAAATCGACCTCACGCAACGACTCGTCCAACCGGTGAGTAGGTTCTGTTGCGACTTGCCAGGATTCGCTGGAATTAAACAAATGAATAAACGTGCTGTTCTCGATATAATCCATGTAACTTGAAGGCGGATCCGTCCAGGGGTCGACATAGTACCCGTTGCCCTCCATGTTGCTCTGACCAGCCATCACCCACACGTCTCCCACCATAACATCGGTTGCATTGTCTATCGCGTATGGTCCACCGACTGGCAAGTATCGGACATGTCCTAAAGCGTCTCGGATGGCTGCCGTGTTTGTCGCAAAGTCCCGCTGAAGAACCTGGTAACTACTGACTGATGTATACACATATTGTTGGTTCATTGACAGTTCTATATTCTATATAATGTATCCTTTTGCGGTAAAGAGGAAGAAGTAAAAGATAAAGAGCTCCTGAAAGGCGAAAAACACCTCTCCTTCTCCCGAATGCTGCAAAGGTCGGCAGTCTGCATATGAAACTCGCTCCGACTAAAATAGGTAAGGAAGATGCCAAGCCCGCTAGAACGAACTAGACATGGTTTTGAGAATATCGTGCTGTAACATAACAATACGTTCCTAATATAACAGTTAGACAGACTTATAACGACGGTCGCTATTTTGTACATAAAAGAACCTATTGATTTTCGATGATCGTGAAAGGAACACGATGCGGTAATCGTAATGGACGGATCTACCAAGGTTTCGAGACCTTGGGCCATTCTCATTCGAATACCGAAGAAAAAAGGAGATGGCTGATTATCGAGATGAAGCCCAGAAATTGTTGCAGTACATACTACAATAAGCATCGAGAAAGGGAGGTGTCGCACGTATATTATATCGTTCAACTTTATTAAGTAACTCGGTTCAGCTCGCTAGAGAGCGTCGAACTCTAGTTCTCATGGCCTGCATGATCGGCGTTCAGAGGGTGTTCCTTGTGATAGGCAATATAAGCCGGATGTTGAGGATCGAATTCGTATCCCATTTCTCGATAAAGCCGTAACTGTTGAACGAATCCAGGGTTGGGATTCACAAAAGGCCGGGAGCGCTTAATCGTAGCCAATGCTACTTTGTGCTGAATATGTTGCTTGTACATTATATATGCTGCAAGTACCGTAGGACTTCGAGACACACCGGCTAGACAATGGACAAGTATGCGTTGACCGGACGAAAGCGCCTCGTCGATAAACGCGTTGGTGGTAGGAAAATGCTGCAGAAGGTTTGCTTCTGGATGGTCTGCAATAGGAATGATCTACAAAAAAGAATCCTGGGGTCAGTCAATTCGGTGGACGTTATAACGGCTATTCCAACAAACCTTGTGCATAAATTCTGTTGCAGGATACTGGTACTTGAAATGACCCAGAGTCAAAATGTAGGTGATCTTGTTTTTACGGAGGAATCTCAAGTCTTCCAAGGCTTTGTAACCTCCGAGCCATACATTCGGAATGATCTCTTGCGCAACGCTGGTAATGAGGATTCCGCCCGGTTGGCCGTCCGGCCCACATTCAAGCGGTTGGTACAATGGCGAGTCATTTGGCAAAATGGTCGTGGTAGTTGTTGATCCTTCTTTCTCAAGCTGCTCCCCCTCCGTCTCTAGCCAGTCACCAACGCTTTGTGTAACGGTAGACACGCTGTGAAAGCCCATAAGTTGGAACTGCGTTATACTGGATTTTTAAAAACGTTTTGCGCCTGCTTGAAATGTCTTTTGCGTCAACAGTACAAGAACGAAATATGCCGCTTATTAGTTCAAATTGACGGATGGTATTATATTTCAGAAAGATGATGGTCTCTACATCACTATCTCTGCTGCTCTTTATATAGTGAACCGGCTATTTTAGATAAAAGTTCCTGACTCAGGTGTCTGAATATGTCTTATGTTTCACCGGCTGTTTTAGATAAAAGTTCGTGTCTCAGCTATCTAGATGCTGCGTATGTTTCTGTTTCATTCATTCAGTTTCTGGGACGATCTGATTGTAGGTGACATGGGCATGAATGGTTTGTTTAATCAGCATTATTAGATTTACCACAAGATTGCGTACGGAAACTGTAAAGTATACAGGTTTATTCTTTAAA
>JSYX01000744.1:0-14862 GCA_000787465.1 Thermomucor indicae-seudaticae | reverse complement strand
GACGCTCATTACAGAGTGACAAACCAAAGAGTGGACTTTCAGTGAAACATTACAGACCCCACCTCATCGCTTTTGCTCATTGCAGTGCAAATGATCGTCCCAAATGTCAACGACTCCTTGGACGGTTACAATAGTCGTTTGCCACAAAACTGTTGGACAAAGGACTTACACACCCAGATACCCAATAACATGTCTGTGGAATTTACAGCCTGGGAGTCAAGTGTTTCAAATGCAGTGTGAGAGATGGGCGTGAGGTGCTATGCGGATAGCATAAGCAAGCATCATCAGGGGCGCGTCCGCTGCACAATGACATGGCCTTAAGTCTGGGAAAAGCTTCCCTTAATAAGTATGACGCAAGTGTTCAACATAAGAGCACGGTCCCGTCATGCCCGCCGCTGTATGTAGCATTGGCTTTGTTCAATAAACGTGCTCCTCAGAGAGCTATTACTTTCCGCAACTTTAAGTTTCGCGTGTGGTCTGGAGAATTTCGAACGTTGGAATACAATATGTGCGTGTTGGCAAAGTGGTCAAAATCCGCAGCACGAGAGCGAAAGTTAACAGAAAAACAGGGGAAATACATAGACTGTATGTCGACACGGGGAGCTGAGCTCTAGAAACGCAAAGACCGCAAGTAGATCTACTGTGGAAAAAAATGAATAGTCGATAAAGAGGGTAATAATCCCCCTTTTTCAATTCAGACTTATGTGAAAAGTACGGCGATCGGATTAAAGCCGATGCGCCAATTGGATCATGTCGCATAACAGCCAGTATGCCGACTATTTAACAGGGGACATTTGCAAAGTTCACTATGATAATTCTATGTTCTGCAGACGTAGGGGGCCGCGGATATTGAGACGGAAGGAGAGTGAGAGGTTTCAATCAAGTATGCACTTCATATACATATCCACGTGTTTTTGTTAGGATAAGCCGACATTGTCTGTTCTAAGTATGCTCCTGCGTAGTAAGCCTGATGTTGTATTGGCAAATCTCCTCTGCGTAGTCGTGCGCTGCACTTGGTCCTCATGGATTGTCTGCCCAATTCATGCTCAATAAAATCGGCCCTCTGGTGCTCTATATAAAAGCTTATAAAGCATTGCTGCTCAGAAAGCTTTGCCCTGTCATATTAGGGCTTCCATCGGCACACAGAAATCGTACGAGCAACTATTGCCGCGCTGCGAATATCTACATAAGCGGTCTCCACGTTTCTGGCATGTACTAATGAACAAGAGCAGTTCAGTGAAACTAAAACTTTGCTCCAGGGTCCCTGCAAGCGATTTCGGCTAGTGCGTCTCAAGGTCAGATCTGATGACACAGAAAAGTTAAGCTGGCAGCCCCGCGTTTCGTATCTCTGGGAGATTGTTGTGTTAGAACTCCTCAGTAGTTAATCTTGATATCACCTACAGGACTTTCTTGGCTGGAAGGTCACAGCCTGCACCAGGTGTCTGTTCAAATATTTCAATATGGAGAGAAGGAGTTCTGAAGCACAACATTTGACGTGCATCTTTGTTCATTCTCAGCACGCAAACAGACCCTTATCTCTGCAGATGCATGTAAACAATCAACAGGCAAACGTGGACTGAAGTCTAAACCAAGCATTCTGATTGGATCATTTTCCAGACCAGCCAAGTAGATAGCAAGCTATGCGCTATGTGGATAGATAGCCAGATGATGGGTCTAATTCATTGCCATGGATGGGGGAAAAGTTATATCCATAGAATGAATGGGAGCCTTTTCCCCCCCTGCCTTCTTTCAATTTCCAGCATGATCTCGTGCATAGACTGTTTGTCAAGGAAAAGAAGGGAGAGGCGATGTGTCAGTAATCTCCGCAAAACGCACACAAGGAAAGGGATCAAACAGTAACGGGATGTATGACAACCGTCTCAACGTTTTTTAAGACTTGTACAACCTCCTCTTCTTCTGTTTCTGTTTGTTGTATTATTTAAACGGCCCAGGGCAAAAGGAAAAAAGGACTCCTACATAAGGGCAAAAACCTTTTTCGTTTATTCTTTCTTTCTTTCTTTTCTGCTTGCATACATGGATATCCCAAGCACAGACAACAACGAAAGTGCGCCGCGCATTCGCAATCTCCATCCGTCTCACATTTCACCGGATCAGCAACACCTCTACCGTTACGACAGTTATGGTGCTACATCGCAAGACATCATCGGGGCCATTCCTGAACGTCTGTCGGGAACGTCATTATCCGAACGGATTGGATCGTTTGTAGGATCCTATTCAAGGACTTCGCTTATGTTTATGGCTGAAAATTTGACTGTGCCTGGTGCAAGTCCATCCAAGGTATCGTCGGGATTTTATCGGAGAGAGAGTGTGCATTGACCGCCTGAAATATCTTTGTCTCGTAGTATGATGAAGAAGAAGATAAGCTTTCTACTGTCTCGGCGGGATCCATCTCAAGGTAAGAAAGCAAAAAGTCCATGACAGAAAACTTTCCTGGAACGAACCACGTGTTTGCCGTAGGCGGACGACCACCGAGCCCGGTGAGAACCGTACACGACGATCACAGTCGTTTCATTCGCACCTGGACCATGAAAGGACGTCGTTGTTGATGACTGGACTGGATAAAGTCATGACGACGCATAGCATAGCTACCGTGGCGGATGATTATCGTCTTGCGTCGGCCATCAGTCGGGATCCATATACAACAACCGGTGGTGTGTCCGCTGTCGTCGCCCTGGATGATCACAAGAAATCGTCTTTTGCCCAATCCATCTTTAACTCTATCAACATCTTGCTGGGCGTAGGCATCCTGGCACTCCCATTGGGATTCAAGGTACCGTCATTAAGGAATTGCTGCTGCCCGTTGTTAGTGAAGTTGACGTTTCTTTATTAGTGTGCCGGGTGGGTTATAGGTTTATCTGTTTTTTCATTTTGCTGCTTCTTGACGAATTACACTGCCAAATTACTCGGTCAATGTCTTGAAGCTGATCCCGAGTCGCGTACATTTGGTGATCTGGCTGGTGCTGCCTTTGGCATGAATGGCAGGATATTTGTCACGGCATTGTTTGTTACGGAGCTGATCACGAACAGGTAAGGTCTCTCTTTCTCCCCGACAGGATATGAAAGCTGATTGTGTGCTTTTCACAAGTGTTGCAATGGTTGTCCTTTTAAGCGACGGCGTTGATTCATTATTCCCTGGCTTTGATACCCTTACTCTTCGCATCGTATCCTTTATCATCCTGACACCCATGCTCTTCTTTCCCGTGCGGTATTTGTCCTACTCGAGTTTGCTGGGTATCATTAGCGCCATCAGTATTATTGTGGTCATGCTTATTGACGGCTTCTCGAAGCGAGAGGCTCCTGGCAGCTTACTGGACCCTGCGGTATGGATCTTAAACAGCAACAAGGCAAAAGTTCCTTGTTCTTAATTATTTGTTTAGGACACGAGCGTCTGGCCACTCGACTGGATGGCTGTTCCGCTCAGCTTTGGTCTCATCATGGCGGGATTTGCTGGTCATGCCGTATTCCCGACCGTCTATCGTGACATGGAGAATCCCAAGCGTTACGAGACTATGGTAAACTGGACCTATATCGCAACCACTGCCGTTTACTTTGGTGTCGCTGCATGTGGATATCTCATGTTTGGTTCTGAAGTTTTGCAAGAGGCAAGTTCATGAAAGAAAATGACAGTTTGTTTCATTCATTAATTCCCATGGATACATACAGATTACGCAAAACATTGTTCTAGTGCCAGAGTACAACCAGACACTGAATCGGTTGGCGGTTTGGCTCATTGCTTTACAACCGATTGCAAAGTACGGTTTAAACCTGAATCCGGTCAATCTCAGCTGGCAGATTATGCTTTTCCGGTATCCACCTGTGGAGCAATGGTGTGCCAAGGCAGGCTGGCGAGAACCCTTCTTGTCCATGATAGGCAAAGTGCTCATCAGCATCTTCATCGTGGTGTTGGCGTACCTGATTCCAGGCTTTGAAAAGGTGATGGCCTTGATCGGATCCTTTTTCTCCTTCATGATTTCTGGCATCCTGCCACTCTTGTGCTACCTGCGCATCTTTGGCGGCAACCTATCTTTTGCATCCAAAGCCTGGAACTATATTCTTGTTTTCATTGCAACCTGCATGGCCATCAGTGGCACTCTTTGGAGTTTTATCTAATTTACCCCACTCCAAGAGCAAAAGCATAACTTAAAACCCCTCTTTTGCTTTGTACATGGATTCTCCCATATATTACACACCAAAAGTTACAAAAGTTCCTTTTTTCTTTCACAGCGACACACACGAAAAAACTCAATGAATCCATTGTTGAAACTCATCGTCATCTTTGCCATCGTCTTGTTGCTCCTGTTCCGTCACGGAAACCAGTTGGCGATCGGATGGCAAGTTAAGCTCGGGCTGTTCTAGGATTTGTTCTGAGGTATCATCGGACGATTGCTGTTGTTGTTGTTCATGGACTGCCTGCAGCTTTTGATACAGGACTTCTCGAAAACGCTGACAAAACATGGGCGAAATAGCCATCAACAGGCTTTCCATGGTTTCAAAAGTCGTACTCATACAAGACTGGACTCGCTGTGCACCTAGGACTGCAGTTTCGTCATTCGAAAGAGGTGAAAACGAAGTGACCTTTTTGTTTTCTCCCTTAGTCAAATACGGCCAGTCCTACGGAAAATCGACGTACCTTGAATCCGTCATCAGTAACTTCAATGACCACCAGCACATTTTCAAGCAATGTCAGATCGAGTCTTCCAATATTCTCAATTTCGTCTCTCACAAACACCGTTGCTGAGCCAGGAACAATGCCATAGTCGTAATCGCGCGTGATCGCATCGAGTTCCTCATTGAGACTTCTCAGCCGCATTAGAGAAGACCTGGTTTTTGCATAGGAACTTGCGCCGCTTGAAAGTTATTTTGCTACATGTAATCAATCGTTGCACAATGCCCCCACACAAGGAAAAACAATTCATCCATTGATGCAGAAAATGTTTTACGCCATGTACATTATGAAACGAAAGGAGTTTACTCTATCTATAGATACATAACAGAACTAATCGTCTTGTACATATTTCCAGATCCGTACGGCACCGTCATCGCCCGCAGATGCTAACCAATCGCCATGTACTTCTGTCGGAAACCAGCATACGTGGTTAATGTCATGCACTCCGTGTGCATCCACTAGCTTTGTTGCTGGCACCCAGGAAGCATCTTCATCTGCGGATGCCTAATATGCTAATCCGTCAGCGTCACTCTGTGCCAAACCAGGCAACGTAGTATGAACTTGCCTTAGAAAAGACTTGAATGGTATTATCGCCACTTGCACTTGCGATGCGATGATGGACCTTTGACCAGGACACGGAATATATACAGCGTTCATGATGACCGGATAAGGTGCAGATAGTGCGATAAGTTGGGTCGTTGCTGGGTGTCGGTATGCCTTGTGGGTTATTGGGTTTATACGTTTTCCAGATCCTTAATGTTTGATCGTCCGAAGCAGAGACTGGGAGGAAGATCAGATGGGTTCTTTATGACGATATGGGCAAGACTTTGACTTACCAAGATGGTCTCCTGACGCATCAAAGTCAATGGCCCAAACGGTCGATGTGTGACCTTGCAAAACATCAGAACAGTACCAGTCGTCGTCGTCTTCCCGCCAGATCTTGATGGTATCATCATAACTCGCGGATGCTAGTATTTCTTGATTTGGATGCCACGCCACCATTTTGACGTCTTGGGTGTGCTCTTGGAGCACACTCAGACACTCGAAATCGTTATCGGATTCCACTTCCCATATCCACACGCTTTTGTCACGGCTGCAGGTCGCCAATAGCTGTCCCGACGATGACCAAGCAACCGACTTGATTTCGTTCTCATGCCCTTCCAAGGTCGCCACGCATTCCCATTCATTGTCTCGCGGGTCGTACTCCCAGATCCCCGTGGTGGCATCAAAACTGGCGGTGGCGAGTTCGTTGCCCGAAGGTGACCATGCCACGCTGCGAATCGTCCGCTTGTGCCCGTTATCCAGAATATGCAGGCATTGCCATTGTGAAAAGTCGGAATGCGACGCCGGCGCCCAGATTCGTACCGTCTTGTCGCCGGAACATGTCGCTAATAGCGTCTTGGTCGGGTGCCAGACTGCTTGCCACACACGATCCTGATGTCCTGTAAAACAATACTGAGTTTTGTTCTTCTGCCATGCAATGCCGCCTTGTCAGCTGTGTACCTTCAAGAGTGGCAACAAGCTCAAGCCGTGGCATAATATCGAGACAAGGAAAAGGTAAGAGCGGGATTTTTCCCGTCGCAAAATTTCGAAACAAAGTCAGATCTGCAAGAGAGATCTTTGGTCGCTTACAAATGGTCAATGCTATTTGAAACTGACGTGGTATGCCTTTACTGCAAAAGTGATGCCCAATGGTTGGCAGCAATTATAACTGAATTCAAAGTCTATTTTTGTAAGATGATCCAGCAGAAAGATTCAGTATGAGATCAAAATGGATATTTTATTCAAAATACAGCAATATATCTTTATTGCTTTGGGTAAAAGGGTAGGTATTCGGTACATAGAAAGGAATGGCATACAAAAAAGGGTGATTTCTCTTCTTTTTCTCTTTTTTTGTTTGTTTGTCTTTTTCACGGCAACTCCTCAGAGGTTGCCCAGACAATTGGGGGAAAAAGGGGGTACAAAAAAGGGAGAAAAAAAAGTAAAAAGAGCCATAAAAAAGACCCCTTCAGGGAAGAAAAGAAATAGGATAAAAGAAAGTAGCGATCGCATTATCAATCTCCATGAGATTTGCGATCAAAGGTAAAAGCCAGCAGCCGGGGTTGGGAAAAAGAACTCCCATTCTTGCAAGTTTGAAAGGGAGACATGCCAAAAACACAAGAAAACCAGGAAGGGAAGCGTTCATTCAATTAGGGTCACACGACGCCATCATAGCCGTGCTTTTGTATCAAGTGTCGAGTCAGAGCATCCTTGCGGCTGAAGGACGAACCACACTCGTTGCAGGAATACGATCGTTCGCCGTGGTGAACAGTGGCAACATGGCGGTTGCGGTCATGCTTGCGGTCAAAGCCCTTTCCACAAATCATGCAACTAAACTTCTTGATACGGTCCTTGTCATGCGTGCTGATATGGGTTCCCAGATTATACCGTCTACTGAACTTGATATGGCAGATTGGACACTCGAACCGCCTCTCCGTGTTCTGGGTCGACCTTCGCTTGTTAGACTTGTCTTCATGCTCACGGTCGTGCTTGCGCTTCTTCGAACTGCTACCAGAAGATCCAGCTTGAGTTGTCGAATGCTCATGGTGATAGTTATCATCAGACCGAGAATACTTCTTTGATGAGTTGTCGTTCTTCGTGTTCTTGTTCTCCTTTCCTTCTTCGCAACCGTCACTCACAGGGTTGTTGTCACAATGATCGTTTGAGGTGGAACTGTTAGAGTCGAAACCAAAGATATCATCCATGAATGCGGCAATCTCCTGCTCGTCCATTTGCATCGAATGATGCTCCTCTGGATAACCGAGACGAATCTCTTCGTTTTGAGGAGGCAAGGGAGGGAAAAGGGCGTCAGAAGAGGAGGACAAGTGCTGTCGTTGCTCGCCATTGGAGGAGCAGCAGAGTTCAGACTTGCACTTGTCCAACATCAGTTGGGATGGGTCACCATTAAATGCAGCAGCCCCGTCACATGTCCAACTGTTGTTATCGTAAGAGCTGAGATAGTTCGCCACCGAAATGTCGTTTATGGTATCCATGCATTCTATATATGGTGAAGTGCCTTGGAAGCATGGCGTGAAAGCCGTGGCGGGAGTAAATGGTGTGTAAGGAGTTCCGCCCAGGCTTGGATCAAGATATGGAGTGCTCATGTTAGGGGATTCACCAATCACAGCTGCCGCGGCGGGAGCCACATTGCCTATAAGCGACGCCAAGACGGTATCCGGATTCTTGTTATTTTTGAAACTAGAATAATCATCATCAAGCGCTATCGCAGAAGCTTCCGCAGCACGATGGGCATTCACGATAAGTCGACAAGCGTAGACAAACTCGGACTCGCCGACTGACTCACCATCAAAAAAGGTGTCGTACTGCGGACCTTCAGGACCTGAATGGGACTTGTGGCTGTCTGCGGAAATGCTTGGGTTGGTGCTGGCGGTAGTAACGGTCATTGAGATCGAGCTGGTAAATTCCATGTCGTGTAGAAATCGGTTCAAATCGTCAATGCTGAGAGAACTAGAATGCATGCAAATGTGAAAAACAGAAAGAGGTAGACTTTTGAGAACTCTCCAAAACGTGAGAGAGTATAAGAAAAAATAAGAAAAGGAGGGAGTGAACGGGCCACAGAGAAGATTCTTAGATTTATAAGCAGGTCAAAATGGCGCAGCAGAAATTGCGGCACCTGACCAAAATGGCAATGCAACCTTTATTTGAATTCGGTGAGTCAAAAATTCGGGGAAAACGGACGATCCCTCTCTCAAGGAGCGTCAGCTCATTGGATGTCGGCTGCCATAGCGATTCCGTCTGACTCAGGCCCAATAGGTTGACCATCTGTTATGGTGCGTCAAGCAATTTGACACCATTTGCCGCAGTAATATACCATTTTCGGAACCTCATTGTGGAGGTTTCCTTCTCGGGAAGCTTACCGACGCTGCCTCCCATTTTAACACTCTACGTGGCGTGTGCATCTGATTCCATCCACATAGCCTAAATAAGCCAGTACAGTATCAGTTACTCGGAAAGGAATTAGGGCAGTTAAGGGGAAAACTCGAGAGCCGCGCTTTTTATTTTCATAAGAAACCATACAGCAACCTTGGTAGCAGACGACGTCTTTCGCGTTGCGGTCGCGCTCACCGCATGCGACGTTGGAGCAGTCCGATAAAGCTATTCGCCTTTGACAAAGACACAATAAAATGTTACGTTGATTCATTTTTCAACAAGTGATATCTTACTTTCTCAGATCGCCGAGACGGACGGAGCACCTTCCCATCTTCCGCGTCGTTCGACATACAGTCATTTGCCACGACAGCACTGGCGTCTACACCATAATCACCTCTCAAGTCCGGATGAAGTCTAAAGGCGCTCAGCCTTCTGGCAGCCTGCTATATAGACAGGACCGTTATGTCAATATAATTCTGTTGTTAAAGTTTTCCGTTCCTCGTTACTTGCGGCTCGTAATACCTTTCTTGGTGCGTCTTCGACTGGTCCTCGGCATACTGCACCAGTTCCTCCGTGTGATTAGCGATATGCTAAATCACGGGGGAGTTAGCAGGTTATTCATAACATCGTTTCAAGCTGGTCATACCCGGGTGGAAGCGCGGCGCTGGGGTCAATGCCACTTGTGCACCCTGGCATACATTCCTCCCGGTAGGCTAATCAAGAAGAATGGGCAGGTTGTTCATAACGCTGTTCGAAGCTGGTCATACAAGGTGGAAACTCATCGTCATACCGGTGCGGACGCGCTTCGCCAGTGAAGCACGGGCGGCGTCGACCTTATGCTGGCGCTGATGTTTGCTCAGCCCATGCAAGAAAAGGCTTCCAAAAACGTTCCGCCGCTAAACTATCTGGGTCACGGCCCCAAATCCATGCTCGTTCGCCCTCCTTAAGCGTCCTTTTAGCCTTGGGCCAAGTTGCTTTTTATCTTTGCTGCTCCCAAACCTGCAAATTACAAGTAGTAGACTACTTGGGAACAAGTCCGACCATACGACTTGTTTGGGTCTTCTTTGCGACAGCAAGTTCCACGCATTGCGTGCATTACATCATGTCCAAAGAGAAGCTCGATTCCGTCGCGCATCTCCAGAGGGTGGGGATGCAGCGCTTTTGAGGACGCAAAACCTTTTACGGAATATTTGATGGCGGCACGTACTGAGGGCAAAGACGGTGCTGCAGTGCTATGGCGAGAGCTTCTTTCGCTGGCTCTTCGACAACGTAAGCGTCATTCTTGGAGCGGTGAGTCCTCCTGTTACTGAATACCTGTTGTGGTTTCAGTAGAAGCCCTCGACGCTCCTTCAAGTCCCCGTCAGACGATGGAAAGCGTTTGCTACTTTGCACGTAGTTCTGCGTTTCCGATGGCAAACAGACAGGGTATAAATATCAGAAATGGGGAAGAAGGACGTTTGTTATTTGATAGGCTGAGTGCTACGTAAAATGGTATTCGGCCGTTTCTTGCAGAAAAATCACTGATCGACTTAACCAGCGCCCTCACAGCAATTCATCGCCTGCTTACGATTTGTTTGTGGTGTAGGCGTAATTCCGGATCCGCCCGAAACCCACAAGTTTCCAACCTAATTGTGATGAACTCCGAGTCAGCTTTGAACCGGAATTGTATACCGTCTTAAAGAGACGCAGAGCTGGGCACGTCCGATCTAAGCGGGAAGATGTTGCCCAAAAATTTTTAGTGGCTCATTCTTGTCCCGCGAGCGAATCACAACAGTTGAGTCCGGGCACAGACTGTACCCTTTGAACACATGATGTATCCGGAATTAAAGTTTGTTACAATTTCATACAGAAACAACCCTTTCTTTTTAATAAGCACTAAAAAGAATACAGTAAATAGACAAGTATATGGAATGCGTAATAAGGGATTCAACAGCATAAGCATTATAATCTACACGAAAAAAGGAACCTAACTATAGAAAAGAAGAAATTCGTCCCAAAATGGGTCTAGATCATACTGCAGAAACAGGAAGCGTCATAGAAGCATAGCATGGTATCCCCCAGAACAGCATTTGCAAAGCGAAACAGAACGAACGAAAGAAAGGGAATGTTTGCATAACCAAAAAAGAAAGAGAAAGAGAAAGAGACAAAAATGTATATGGAAGGACTAGGGCCATGACGAATTGTCAGGTATCGAGGGATGCTGTTGTTGTTGATCACTACCTGGTCGCATCATTGACAGAGGAGAGGATGGCATGTACCGTCCTCTCTGCTCACTTTGTTGTTGCTGTTGCTGAAACAGCATGGCTCGCTGATCTGTCATGTGCTCTTGTTTGACAGGGTAAAACTGAAATGTGGAAGGACCGGTGCTTGTGGACGGACTTCGCCTGTAATTAGCACTGCTAGCATCATGTGGATGCGGCGGTTCTGGTCGTTCAAAACCAGGCATCGGTGTCGCTGCACCGTGCTGTTGCTGCTGCTGTAGCCTTGGTGTCGTAGGCGTGAAAGCCGTCGGATAGTCCATGCCAAACGAAATGTCGCTCTGCTGCGACCCTCCGAGCGATGAAGTGGACAGGTGATAAGGTGCAAACGAACCTGATATCGGGTAATTCGACGACAATGCTGCTGGCGTCACAGTATAATTGGCCGACGGGTGCTGCTGCTGCTGTTGTTGCGATTGATTGTATGCCATAAAGGGAGTATGTGGGGTAGGATCATGTGGGGATTGGACCATGGTTGGAGACGATACATGATGCTGCTGTTGCTGCTCGAATCGTCTATTGTATGGAAATGGCAAGGACGATGTCGAGGACGACGAAGACGATGTCGGGGATGCCAAAGGAAACACGGGTGTGGTTGTGGATGGTCCAGCAACAGCATGTACCTGATCGTTAAATAAACCTTAATATCATACCTGCACAATGACGTTGCTCTTTTACCTGTGAAGACGCTTCGGACGAAGATCGCATAGGCTGACTTCTAACAAACATAGTGAAGCTGGGAACATGGACAGGCTGGGTACCTTTGGGCACATCTATGGTCCGAATGATGGCAGTAGCAGCAGCTGGAGCTGACTTTCTCTTCTTTGAGGGTGAAGCTTCTTCAGCGGCCATCATGTCCGTTGACGAAGTGGAAGGTCGATCCGAAGAGGATGATGCTACATCATTGACGCCTTGCTGCTGCAGCTGCACTTGTTGCTGTCGATTGGATTTATCCGGATTGTACGTCTGGATCAGATCCGTCCGGAGATCTACCAAAGACCCAATCGCTTCGGCAGGTACGCGTGATAGCTGGCAATAATTGTCCAGCAGTCGCGTCATTTCCGACTCTACTACGTTGGCCCATTCCTCATTCGAGGCTACGACGGCGCAAAGCCTAGCTGACAATAGCATCAACCTCTGAGATCGATCAAGCACACCTCTTTGTTTTATCCGCTTGCGTTCCTCTGTCAGCCTGTTATAGAACCGTCGTTCGTTCCACGTGATATCCGGAAAACGCTGCTTGACGGTTTCCCGAATCTCGTGAGTCTGAAGCCGCTGCCGAGCCAACTGTATAATCAGATCGTTCACTTCATTGGGCCACGCCCGGACCATTTCATCGGGCGACATCATCTCATGGTTGTGTTCTGACGCGGTCGGGTTCATGGATTTACGAAACACCCATTGTTCATGTTCGTTTTCGGAGAGAACTACCCGCCAACGACAGTCGCATCGTTTGGAAGGTCGTTTCCTCTGCGGTGAAGGCTTTGGATTACGCTGTGAATCAGGAAGGCCTTCTCTCGAGCAGTACACGTAAATGTTCTGTTATCGTATGATAAGCATCTTTCCGTTTCTCTTTCCCAGCTTATGGTTATTTACCCTGTTGGCGCTCGCTTCCTGCTTGACCGTGAATCCAAACTCGGCGCAAAGTTCTCGACAGTATTCAATGGCAGATACACTGTCTGGAAACGTCCTGCTCAAAAGTCGTTCGAAAAGCGGCTCCATCTGTCAACATCGTAATTAATCCCATTATTGGGATCTGCTGTGTAACATGCACCAATCTTCTTACCGAAACTTTTGTGTAAGGCTTTGCTTGGTCCGACAATTCATTACTAGCTGTCGGTCGACTGCTTTGATCAGAGTTGGTCATTATTACTTTTTCGATAGCTTTTTGTCTTTTGGGCTTATTTTATTTCTACGCGTGGAAGCAAGTATGGCTTGTTATCGTGTTCATTCAAGTCTTGTTCTGTTCTGTCAATTAGGCTGTCAATAGAGCTTGGCTGGGCACGTTCGAAATTTGATCCCTTGTACCTGCGTATGGAAAGAAAAGAAGAAGAGATAGAAAAAGCGCGGGTTCTGACAAGGCTTAATACTTTCTTTCTTTGATAAAAGGGAGAGAGAACGCCGAGGATATTGTGTATAGTAAAAAAGGAGGGAATGAACGAAATACTCGTTTCGGGGAGATACCAGCAAAGTAAAAAAAAGAAAAAAAACCAAAAGAGAAAGAGAAACAGAAGAAGGGAGAGAACGATTGAATGAATGTTCAGTATCCAAGTACAGCCAAATGACGGCCGATTTCGATGCAGAGCAACTAGAACAAAAAAGAAGGTGTCCCGTGAATAAGGAGTTTTGAGCGAAAACACTTTACGCTGAGAACTTACCGTACTAAGGAGATTTCAATGAATCCAAGAAAGAAGATAAAACGGGGCAGAAGACATGGAGATAGATCAGGGTCCCCGCGCTCCTGCTTGAAGAGAACAATAGGCCGAGACGAAAGGAGGTTAGCTGCGCACAAGGTAGCACGACTCGCACTGCGCGGGCGAAAATATGCAGGTAAGCGCGTGACAAGCAGCAAGAAAAAGAAAAAGAAATGATGAAAAAGGGGACGGGAGAAGCTTAATTGCGGGCGAAGCACATCACGACGATAACCCAGTGCATTGGGATTTGAAACCAGGCCAATGCTAAGTCATCGTCTGTAACGCCCGCCCTCTTGAACCCCGTTCCGATCGACACCTCCCTTTTTCCCCATTTATTGCTGCCTGCCTGTCATCAAAGACACTCAAATCGTAACGAACATCTCTGTTGCACGCTGATGTCACTCGGTCGATCTTCTAAGAAAACGTGTCTCCTACATCTCTGACACGCAATGCATTATCCTTGTCAGAAACATGTTTCCAATCTTTTTGGTTATCTTGATTGCTTGTGCGGGAACTTGGCAAATGACGCATGGAAAGCGCGTGAGCAGGGAGGCAGATTGAAACAATATGTCCACCTGACTCTTGCTCTCTGCCTTTCCATTTAGGAAACGTGGCAGAATCATCTGGTGGTCGCGACAGGAGCTTCTGTTTTCTTTTATTCATTTATTGCCAAGGAGATCTTAGAGAGACACTCCCTATCATTTGCCCGCGCAGTCAGCTCCGAACAATTCCCTTTTGTATGCCATGGTCCGGGAACGACCATCGTCAATTCTGAATAAAACCTCCCCTTGCATACAGCTTTATTGCTCAATGAAATAATAATAATAATGATGCAGGGTCTGATCTTCCAATAACGCGGGCCTTTTATTATTCCGTTGACGATGAGGATTTGCCGATCGCATTGGCTGCGCCAAACACGGCTGTCGAAGTCAGAGAATTATTGATATACTTTTGCAGCATCTGATTTTCAGTGACAAGAGACTGATGCTCCTTTTTGGCAGTGTCAACACGGGATATCAGGGCTTGAAGAGAAACTGTTATCGCCAAATGAGAAATAAAGAGGCAAATCTTTTTGGCATACCTCGTAGCTGCGTTTGCAATTGCAGAACAGTGCTATAGACAAAGGAATCAGTAAAACTCCCAAACTCACCACTCTCAATCACGGCCATTACCTTATAAGCGATTCTCTTTCTTGATCATCTCCAGCCTGATCGTCATGAGGCTCCATGGACCATTCAAAAGTCAATGAGCGAGAACAGAAGCAAGCTTTGAAACACCGCCGCATTTTATTGGATTTTCCCTTTACATTTGCGTGGGCTGAGTATTTTTTTTTGCGCTTCGACCAGAAGACCATTTACGCTGAGGCTCAATTCTTTTTTACGCTTTGAGCTGATCAGTTTTGCTCAGCTGTCCAGGGTGAATTGGCCCTCTCCACATGAGCTTACGCCTGTAATGAGATCAATTTGTTCTTAAAAAAAGTATTAGGGAGTTTCAAAATTGACCGAAAAGTTGCTAGTTAGCTGAGTCAAGCCTTTTACCATAAACCTTCGCAATGCCTAAAACTTCTGAGCGG